>SKCR01032946.1:0-43185 GCA_019454045.1 Zanthoxylum bungeanum
AAAAGAGCAAGAAAATCATGAATAATAAACTAAAAGAGAAGAAAAATATAATAGCACCATGTTTAATTTCCTCTCTGGTAACCACCAAATTTGAAAGAATTTCATCTCTCACCAGAGAGGGTGGAGTTAGGATTTCATCATAGGAGTAACTAAATTTTATTTTTTTCATGTAATATTAATTTGCCGGCAGTTTTTTTTTTTTTTTTTTTTTTTTTTTTGAAAAACATAAAAAATTGTGGGATTAATATTAGGTTTGGCCATGAACAGTTCATTCCTAAATGTTGCCCATGCTCACTAATAAATATATATTTACTTTATTAATAATCAACGATCGAATCTGTTATCAATTTTTTTATTTTTTATTTTATATCCAGAAAATTGATAGTAGGCACAAATTGAATCTCCCAATTTATGCTATACTATAAGATAGAATAGGGTATATAAATAGAAAAATTCTCTGTGAATCAGAGCAGTGACATGCCCTCGCCGTCTCGGATGAAGCTAAAAAATAAAGATAATAAAGAAATAGGGTATATACCTTAACATTTCCAGCTTCTTTGATGGCCTCAACAAGCTTGAGCTGCATCAAAATGTTGTGACTCCTAAAATGAACCCCAGACATGGTGCAAATGACAACATCAACTTGTTTGACAGCTTCAACAAGGCTATGGTGATCAGAAAATGAAGCCTCAATCAATCGAGCCCCTTGCTTCTTATATGATAAAAGAATTTGTAATTTTTCAATATCAAGGCCAATTTCAGGCCTTTGAAGGACATAAGTTTCATGGCCTTGAGCTAAGCTTGCCTTAACTATCCTCCTTCCAATATAACCTGTCCCTCCCACAACAAGCACCTTGCTCTTTCCCATTTTCTTCTTCTATATACTTTTTCCGTTTCCGATTAATATTTCAAATAAACAATCTCTTGCCTTCATGTATATATATAAGAGGAAGGATGACAATGAGGTCCTTAAATATGATTTAATTTGGGTACTTTGTTTATTTTTAATTACCCGTTACATTCCTGAAGTTGGCGAATTTTAATGTTAATTAATGATACGATATTTTTGTTTGCACAATTTTTCGTCAATACGCGTGCAATGTCCAAACATTCTGAGACAAAGTCCCAGCAAGAGGTGTTTGATTCAACGAAAACGCCTCCAAGGGACACAAGCACACAAATTATGATTCTACAAATTACAAAGTTAGGAAATTAAAATAAATGCTCGTTATGAGTCTTCATTTTTTCTCTTTTTTTGCCTTTCCACACCTGGACCTTTTATAGTGAAGAGTCTCGCCAACCGCTTGAGCAGTTTTGCCTTCCTTGGTTCAAGGACTTCCATGTTTCACGCTTGCACGTAACCGCTAGGTCGTGTACGTAACTGCTAAGTCGTGCGTTTAACTGCTGAGTTGTGCGCTTAGATCGTGGGGATTACTGCCTAACCGCTAGGTCGTGAGATCAATTGTAAAGTACCTTGTCTCATGGTAATCGTCCAGGAGATTATGCCTTCGCTTCTTCGTTCTTCTTTCATTTCTTTTCGTCATTCACAGACTCGCTCGTCCAAGGGCAATATAAGTCTTTCCTTTTCGTCCTTCATATGCTCGTTCGTCATAAGGCGGTTTTTTCTACTAACAATTTTATAATTAAACATTACAAGAAAAGTTACTTTTAGCGTCCAAACTTTTAGCGTCGAATGATGTTCCGACGCTAAAGAGACATTTTAACGTCGAAAACTAATATTCGATGCTAAAGGAATATATTTATAGCATCAAAAAGTATTTCGACGCAAAAAATGTATCTATAGCGTCGAAACATTTAATTTGATACCAAAAGTCACGCCCTTTTGTATCGATATATTTTTTGTCGCTAAATTTCTTACACTGTAGCGTCGAATTAAATGTTTCGATGCTAACTATTAGCATCAAAATATTTAATTAGATGCTAAAGGGTTGTTATAACCCAAATCCACCGACACTCCCCTTTACCCTTTAGCGTCGAATTAAAAGTTTCGACACTAAAGGAGTACTATTAGTATCAAAATATTTAATTCGACGCTAAAGGGTTGTTATAGCCACATCACCGACACTCCCCATTCTTTTTGCTCCTATTCTCTTTCTCCTCTTTCTCTTCTCTGCAGTTTTTTCTCAAAAGTTTCATGCAAATCATCAAACAAAACTCAATTTTTTTACAAGGTAACTTTTATTCCCTCTTTATTAAACCATAACTCTTTATTTTTCTTTATATTTGAATCACTCTCACTTAATTTAAGTTTGATCTCTCTAAAAAATTAGGGTTCTAATTTTTTGTAGTTATTTTTATTATATAAATTGTGTTAGTTAATTTATTGTTAGTTGATTATGATGCATATATGTGAGATTAGTTTATTTTATAATTAAATTATTAATAATGTGTTAATTAATTAATTATATGCATGCTTAAATTAATTAATTAATTTATTGTTGATTATGTCATGTTAATATTCTTTGTCGTTCACGTATCAGCGTCGAAAATTGGCTTTGGCGTCAAAATTTCCTATATTAGCGTCGATATTTTTCGACGCCAAAGACCTTTTTTTGTAGTGAAAATAACTCAAGAATGTAATTTTTTAATTATAATTTTAACATTAGGATGTAAAAAATTATTGTATTAGTAAGATTATTGTATTGTGACCTGTAGGTTATATGTTCGATCACGACAACAACGTTTTTGTCAAAAAAATAATAGTAAGACTGCGTACATAATAAATCATCCACATAACGTGACAATTTATAATTAAAATAACTCAAATATATATATATATATATATATATATTAATTATAATTTTAACATCTGGATGTAAAAAATTGGTGTACCAGTAACATTACTGTATAGTGACCTGTAGATCACAAGTTCGATCGCGGAAACATGTTTGTCAAAAAAACAATAATAAAACTGCATACATATCAAATCCTCACAATAAATCACAATGTAAGAAATCTCGTAAACTAAACCATTCTTATATATAAAAATAGGAAGAAATCTATATTATAAAGCACAATGTGGGGGGGGGGGGGGGAGAGAGAGAGTGTAACAGATGATTATGATTAAGAGAGATAATGTATCCAAAGACTATCTTTATGTGGCTTAATTGACGGTTTAGATAATTTCATTATAATCTAATGGCTGATAAAAAATCATTTCATTATAGAATCTCTATAAAAATGGAAAATGAAAACTATCAAATAAATTAAAGAATAAAATCATTTATTAATGGAAAATGAAAACTACCAAATAAATTAAAGAATAAAATCATTTAATTAAAAAATAAAATCATTTCATTATAAACAAATTAAATAACAGAATCTAAATCTCTCTGTAAATTCTGTAACATCGTGCCATAAACACGAACACACACTAATATATAGATACACACATATACACACACTTATTTCTGAATAGTTAAACGGGAAATTGCCAAATTCCTCCAATTGAATTTATTAACTATCTCTTACTCTCCTACTGTTTTTATAATAACCCATTAATATCCCCCGACCTCAAAAATTAAATTTATTTTACAGTTTTACCCTTTGATATTTTTGGATCATTTCTTTTATTTTTTAATACAAAAATATTAATAAATTTATGAAAATCTAATAACTTAATAATAAATATTTTTAATTTATTTAATGAAATTATTGACAATTATTTTATTTGTAAATATTTATTTTATATGGCACAATACATTGGACAAAATAAAACCAATAAATTGATACATAAAACAAAATTATTTTAAAACAAAAATAATAAATAATGCACATATTAACGATAATAAAAACTCATAATTCAGTTAATAAATAGAAAAATGTTGTTAAATAAAAAATTTAATTAATGTCCAAAGTTTTATAATTTATCCATTAAGTAATAATATTTATTATAAAAGTTAATAGATTTAATAGTGTTTTTACTATTTTGTAGTATCGATAAAATAAAAAATATATAATTTATCATGGCAATATAATAGTAGTTAAGGGTAAAATGGTAAATGAACAATTGTTTTTTGAGATTAGGGGAATTATGGGATAATATACAAACAATAGGGGATAAGTGATAGATAGTGAATATAGTAGGGAAAAAAGTGGCATTCTCCCTAATTAAATATGATTAACATTCAAGTCCTCGGGTATAAGTTACTCTTAAGTTGTTGCTGGAGTTATTTTATTTTTGGGTTGGTGGACTAGATATCATTCTCTCTGTTGGAAATGAAACGCAAGCAACTGAGCAAGTCATTGGGTGCAAGTTATCTTAAGTTGGTGTTCACATAAAAATAATTATGATTAATTATAAAATTATTGATGAGTGGGTTGGTGGATGCTTTCATTTTTCTCCAAGACCATCATATAATAAAACACTAGTCATTGTGTTTTCAGGAAAATATTAGTCAATCGTCATTATGTAATTGGATAACTAGTATAACTATATACATACATATATTTCTTATTATTTCTTTCTTTTTTTTTTTCTTCATTTTTTAGATAAAAGATAATGAATGGAAAAGTCCTAATATATTTTAATTTCATACTCAAATTTATTAAAGAATTGTTAATCACTTAACTTCTAATGTTAGAAATTTTTTAAAATATCAGTTAAATTTATGAAATTGAGTAAAACTTCCCTTTTGTTTTTAAAAAATAAATGAACTTATTTTTAAATTTTGAAACCCAATAAAATCTCTCTTGCTGATATCACATTTTGTTAAAAAGTTGTTGGATTACTAAATTTTTTAAAAACAGAATTATTTTAGAAAATATGATTTTACAGTTAATGCTAAGTCAAAGGGGAAAAATTATATTATGTTTCGGGTGTATATGTCATCTCTCTCACAATAGCTGGGTCCCACAACTGTGTGAGACCCAAATGCTGTGAGAGAGATGACATATACATCCGAAACATGATATACCACCTCGTCAAAGGGAGGTGGTTGTTGAAGTGGTTGTTTGGTATAATCATATTTGACTAATAAATTTTTGCATTAAATGCAATTGGTTGAGTAGTACAAAACTTGCTTATAAATAGTTTCATTGGTGATAGCTTAAGGCATCCCAAAATTTTAGAGCTTTATTCACTAGAGTGAAAGAAAAGTTTGAGTGAGTGTATTTTGTTAGAGAGTTTGTAGAATGAATTGAGAGAATTGAGTGTATTGAGGTTTTTGGGTTGTGTGATAAATACTTCAATATCTGTATTCTCCATTTCATTAGTGAAATATTATCCTTCTATCTTCACTCATGAACGTAGGCTAAAAGCCAAACTACATATATCATTCTGTTTTATCTCATTTTATTATCATTTTTTTCTCAATTTCATTTTAATTGCGACTCAGCTTCACCATATAATTCCTAACAAGTGATATTAGGAACTTAAGGTTGGTAGGATTACTATTCACATATATGATACTATTCATGTATACGGTCACAATTTATATGAAATGGTGGGAGCTGATCCTAGTGAAAGCAGATCTTGATGAAAAAAAATGGCGGGAAAATACGAAATTGAGAAGTTTAAAGGAAGTAATTTCTTATTGTGGAAAATGAGATGAAGGTAATTTTGAGGAAAAATAATTGTCTAGAAGCAATTAGAGAAAGGCTCATGGTTATCACTGATAATGCCAAATGGAATGAGATAGATAATAATGAAGCAGATATTGTGATATCCAGTATGGCATAAAAGAAGACAATAAAGAAGATATGGGATACTTTGAGAAAATTGTACGAGGCCAAATCATTGCACAATAAGACATTCTTGGCTCGTTGACTCAGAAGCTACATGGCATATGACTTATAAGAGAGAATGATTCCATAAATATGAACCTATTTTAGGAGGATATGTGTTCATGGGGAACGATCATGTCTTGGAAATTGATGATATTAGAAACCTAAAATTGAAGATTTATTGGTTTAGGAAGGCTTTCGCTAAGGCTATCAAATCATCCTTTATTTTATTCTCAAGGTCATAGTACCATACTACTGGTGCTCATTCTAACGATATTCCAAACATCTTCTGCACTTGACATTGGGATAATCTAATTGAACTAATCAAAGAGATAGACTATCGTAGGTGAACTTTTGGGTCTCCACTCCCATTGAACTTCATCATTTCGGGCATCTGGGAACTGTCAGTGTTGGCCATTTCTACTCATGCTAGCTTTTTCTTGACCAATCTTCCTTTCTCCTTAACCCAACGCTATACTATGATAGCTGCAATCATAAGGGGTTAATATAATGCATGAGATGCATGAAATGAAGAGCTTGTTCACGCAACATACATCCTCTCAACCTTATCTCTTCTGCACATGCGGCAAGTCAATGTCTGCCCTAGGTTTGGCTTAGCTTGTGCACCAACAGAGGGTGCACAAACTCGTTCTCTCCTACGCTAAAGGGTAAACCTTCGCTATTTTGGATTTATTCCATCGTTAAAAGTATTGGAGTTGGTGCTTGGAGCGCCAATCCGAATAAATATTGTATATTATATTTATTATTTATTAATAAAATAACTACATTTTTATTTCAACCTTATTAATGATAATGTCATTTCGCATATTATATTGATATATAAATATGCTGAGAATGACATCGATATTAGAATAGTCATGTAATAATATTGGACACTAGGTGGTCCGACATTGTGATGGTATTACTATTATAAACTATTCTTAAAGTAAATATTCATAGTCGTTGGTTTTGGATTACAGTCGAATTCCTATAACCTAATAGACCATCACATGTCGTATATTAGAATTGGAGTTCCAATGGTTTAACCCAATATACCATGAACAAAAGAAGCTCGTATAGACATGTGGGTATTCATTGAAGCGAATACTGAATGACTCACAGTGACTCATAATAATTCGAAGTATACACCATCGATCATTATTGCTTATGAGTTTTTCGAGAAGCTTAAGGTCAAAGAAGAGAAATGAGTATATATATAATTTTTAAAGCTATATGATCCACAGGAGCAGCGCTTCGCGTCAATAGGAATCTAAAAGACTATCACACGTCTTTGGTTTTGGATTACGGTGGAATTCCTATAACCTAAAAGACTGTCACATGTCGTATATTAGAATTGGAGTTCCAATGGCTTAACCCAATATACCATGAACAAGAGAAGCTCGTATAGACATGTGGGTATTCGTTGGAGCGAATACTGAATGACTCACAGGTGATTCCTAATAGTTCGAAGTATACACCATCGATCATTGTTGCTTATGAGTTTTTCGAGAAGCTTAAGGTCAAAGAAGAGAAATGAGTATATATATAATTTTTAAAGCTATATGATCCACAGGAGCAGCGCTTCGCGTCAATAGGAATCTCCTCGAGTCGAGTAGTATATGTGATTCTTTGACTATAGGATTGCATTGATTTTATGTGTGATCCTCCACACTTTTATTCCATATATGTCAGAGACCTTACATGGTCTGACCGCTAGATGTTCGTTGGGTGTGGACCAATACACTCGTTAATCAAATGTGTATCAAGATAGGATCCATCGGCCCATATGTGTACTATAAGGGGTTTAGGTATCCATGTATGTAAGTTACGATTCTTAAGACTTTGGCCAAAGCCGAACACCTAGGTGTTGGAGTTGGTGCTTAGAGCATCAATCCGAATAATGTATTATATATTTTATTATTTATTAATAAAATAACTATATTTTCATTTCATACATTATTAATGGTAATGTCATTATACATATTAGATTAATATATAAATACACTGAGAATGACATCGACCTTATAATAGTCTTGTAGTAATACTAGATATTAGGTTGTCCGACATTGGGGTAGTATTACTATTATAAACTATTCTTAAAGTAAATATTCATAGTTGATGGTTTTGGAATACGGTTGAATTCCTATAACTTAGAAGACTAGCACATGTCGTATATTGGAATTGGAGTACCAATGGTTTAATCCGATGTGCCATGAGCTTTGGAAGCTCGTATAGTGATGAGCGGAAAATATATCAATATTTACCGCCCCTTTTACTTAATATTTTGTTTAGTTTCTCGGGTTTGATGAACGTTTTGATATGTTTTAGTTTATTTTACAGATAAAATAATATTGGGACTCAATGAAATCACTTAGGACGAAATGTGGGTCAAATAAGGGCAAATATTGGACTTGACATATTAATTTTGGAGATTGGAAAGTTGAAATGGCGTCTTAACGAAGTGCAGTTTTGGAAATTCCAATTTGCACATATGTCGTATTTTGGTCATAACGTTTTACTCTGTTATCGGATTGAGCTGATTCAAGTTCCAAATTAAAGAAGACTCAATGATCTACAATTTTGAAGAACAAAACAATTTAGAATTCTGAAGATTTCATGACCGAAAGGGATGAAACATCCGCAAGTGTGTTATGTGTAATTATTAAAGTCATTTTCAAAGCAAATAAATAAATAAATAAAAAAAAATAGTCAAACTCCCACCAAACATGATAGAAATTAGTGGAGCAATTAATAATGTATTTGGTGGAGCAATTAGTGGAACAATTAATAATGGATTTGGTGGATGATTTGATGGGGGCAAAATTTTGCCTATAAATACCAAGACATTTCATTTGTAAATTCATACTTTCTTCTAAAGAATTCCTTAAGAATACTAAGAAGATTGTATCTTGTTTGTTTATTTACAGCTTTTAGTAATTAATTTCCACTGTCGCACTTTCTTTTCTTTACTTCCCCAATTTACTTTTGCGCACAGTACTTTTCTTTCTTTAATTTTCAGTTTTTACTTTTCAGTAATGATGAGGTAACTCCCCTTTACTGGGGTAAAAAGTAAAACTTTTATTACTAATATTTAGATTAATCTCCCTTAATTATAATATATAAACTAGTTAAAACCTGACTTAACGAGGATACCGCCATATTGGTCGGTTGGTAATTATTTAAATTGGTTTTAACCTGACTAAACTGGATACCGTCTGATTGGTCGGTTGGTAATTAATTATTAATTTGACTTAATCTGGATACCGCTTATATGGCTGGTTGGTAATTATCATGCAAAGTTAATATATTATATTAAGGGAGATATCTAAAATAGAAGTAATAAAAGTGGATCCTTTTACCTCAGCATTTTCTTTTATTGTACTTTTACTTTATTTACTTTTCAGCAATTTACTTTCAGCATTTACTTTTCAGCAATTTACTTTCAGCATTTACTTTCCGTCATTTATTTTTAGCATTTACTTTCAGCATTTATTTTAGTCTTTTCTTTTATTTAAGTTTCTACTACCCGTAAATATGTGTCGTAACTAAACAAGTTATCTGGGGTTGTGATGAAGTCCAATATCACCGGTTTATAAAGGGTTAAATTACGGTTTGGGTAATATAAAGGTTTATTTATTGAGCTTTAGTCTTAATGCATCTTGTTAACTGACCATTAATAGTATTGATTCGGTAAACTTAAAATGAATTTGGAAAAGAGATTTTAGGTTAAAGACCTTAGACTTAATATCACACGATCTTCCTTGAGGATAGATAACCATTTAATAGATTTCCTTACAGGATAGGAATATATCTGTCGGGCGGGGGTAGCCATAATTGGAACTTAATATTAATGAATTCAGATAACTTGGATAACATAGGAATATGATTAATTGGGTTATACTGGGTATTTGTATTTGACCATCGGAAGAGGCTTTTAATACATAATTCATCACTATATCTCTCACTAATGAAAAATAACTAATGAAAAACATAGCTTTGGGAGAATATCAAACTTACCAAGAAATGTTGATTCAAAGATCCAATCTACTTTTCCTTGTTGAAATATTGTGGAGAAAATCCAAAATAAATAAGCTTGACTCCAAGATCCAATCTTGATTCCAATGTTAGCAAACTTCACTCCAAGATCCAATCTTGATTTCTCATAATTGAAATTTTGTAGAGATCTCACAAAGCTTCTCTAAATATTGCTCTAACTTAGGCTAATTTCTCTAATTCTTGCTTGTATTTAGTTTTCTCAAGCTTGATAAAACAATTTGCTCAAGCTTGCTATTTATAGCAAAACATAGGTAATTTTTAATTAATAAGAGTTCTAATAAAATTTTATGTGGACTTAATCTAATTTGTCCAAATATGTATAATTAGGTGTGACTAATCACTTTTGTCTACCACTTTGATTCAATCCAATTAAATCAAGACAAAGTTTAATTAATGGATTAGTTACATGTCTACCGCTTTAATTACCAAAATATCCTCAAATGGTATGGATATTTATGAAATTATGACAAAGCCCTTGTGTAATTTTGGATTAATCCAATTAGGTCAAAGTAAATAATCAATGTTATCCAATAACACTTCATTATCTTAGTTGATAATTATAATATCGAATATTATTTATTATCAAAAATTATTGGCTACCCAAGTGTTCAACGAGTACACTTCATATTGTGGGACTCTCTAAGTCCAGACATGTTCGTCATATAAGCCTAGCTAATATGTACGCAATTCAGCCAATTCTGAATTCGTGAATAACACGAAAGACCATTCTGAACTATACAAGTCTAGGTCATCACATATGTTTATTAATCCCAACATCGTAGGCTATCTGAGTTGTGTTTAGGAAACATAGAATACATTGTCAAGTTTTAGAGGTGTACATCTCATGTCTGTTGGGGTTTTGGCGCGGGCGCAGCAGAAGCTTGCGGTTCGGGTGAAATCGTAATTTTAAAACTTTTTAATAAATTACCGAATAAATTATTCAATATACAATATGAATAATTTATTCATATTTCACCTAAACATATTTATTCGATATCAAATAACGACATAAATAACCAAGAAACGTCGGACTTTTACGAAAATATTTTTCCGTAAAATAGCTTAAAATGTATTTTTGACCGAACCGACTACCAATGCACATGGGGGCTGCCCAGGTCAGCCCCAACAGTACTAAGGAAGTTCATGGGCTGCCCGAACAGTGACCAATTCACTGTTTGGGCAGCCATCACCCGGTTGGCTCAAAAGTCACTCGGTAACACCGTTTTTCGCCGTTTTCGTTTATTTCAACTCCGAAACAATTTCTGGAAATTGTTCCAACACCCAAAACACATCCAATACATTCATATGACATATTTTTCATCACCAAATACACAATATTTCCAGATCTGATCCAGAAGCAAAATAGATCAATTTTTCATGCTTAAAATCCAATTTTCCAATATTAATCTAACTAATCTTAACACCAACCAAAGTCACCACAAATGAACCACCCAAGAATAACTCTAGGAATTACAAGAGTGTTCATAACACTCTAGAATGGCAACTTATCATCAAATGACAAAATTGAAACAATATTACAATAATATCATCCAAAACAACTTCACACATGCACAAAGCCTTCCAATTCATCCTCCAAACCAAAAAAACCCAAATTATAGAAAAGAAGAAACCCTAAGATCTCACTAGATCATCAAGAAATAAGAAACATAATTTCTAAGCTTAGGAATTTGAAGAATTACCTTTAATCCTCTAATTCCTTAGCTTTTTTTCTTAATTTTCTTCATTCTCCATCTTGAATCATCAAGCAACAATTTGAGAGCTTTTATTCTTAGAAGTTTAGGCCATGGTGTTCAAGCAAGAAGAAAATAAAAATTTCCCTCTTTAAATGCATCATGACCGACTCTTGAAGGGGAATTTGGTCATTTGTGTAATTTTAATTCAATTAAATATAATTAAACTTTATGTTAACAAATCAAAATTGCACACCTAAAGTTTAATTAAATCATGCCACATGTATCAATAATAATTAAACATATTGCATAACATTTATGTAATATGGATATTATTTAACTATTCAAATATTTAACATTTAAATATCTAAATAATTAATTAATATAATTATTATTATATATGTATTTTTATTTACATTAAATAACAAATACATTTATTAATTGCATGTGTCAAAATCTCATTTGACAATTAATTAATGTGTATCTAATCAAATTATGTATCAAATACAAATACACAATAATTACGATTGACCAAAATTGCCCATATGCATGTGTTTTCGTTTAACCGTTTAAACTATTCGAATTAACTCATTTAATCCGATGAAGTATTATGAATAATCTATATTATTCATAACGTGTTTCCCAAGTGCTCAATGAGTACACTTCATATTGTGGGACTCTCAAGTTTAGGTTTATCCATCACGAAATCCAATTTCATGTCCATAATTCACCCACTCATGAATTATGACGACCATGGATAATCTCGCTAAACTATGCAAGTCGAGGTCATTGCATACGTATAATCCCTCCGTCACAGGCTATCCATATTATACCTGGGATTTAGATAATAATGTCAAATTCGTTTGGTATAATATAGTCGACTTTCAAATTTACGATCTCTAAATAACACTCGGAACTGATTTCTAAAGTTATACCACGACCATGGATTTACTAGATTGTAAACACGTGTATGATACCTATGCCTTGTACACAGGACTGACGGATTCTATCTTGATACGCATTGGATATCATGAGCATCAGTCCACACCCAACGAACAGGTGGAGGTCTGATCTAAATAGATCGGTGACATGACTGCCATCAAAGTGTGGAGGATAACTCATATATCCACTGTGGTATCTTAAGTCGAATGATCACTATGCTCGCTCAACTCGAGAAGATTCATATTGACGTTAGTGTATCATCTATTAGGAAATCTTTAGTGAGTCATTCAGTGTTTATCAAATAAATACCTACATGTCTATATGAGTCTCCTGAGACTCATGGTTCATTGGGATAAACTATCAGACCAAGTCACGATATACGACATATACTGGTCTCACCGGATTTTACTAACCGACCCGTGTTAGCAAATCTTGACTAGAAACTTTATTTAAGGATATACAACTTATTTTGACGCTTCCCAATGTCAATTACAAACTACGTTGTTACTGCGCACTACATTGTAACTCCTAGTGTCTTTGTCTAAGATATACGTATCACTAAATAAGATTTAGTTTCAATCTAATCATAATTAGATATCTAATCATAATTAGATTGAATGTATATAAAAGACAATATGTGCTACCTTTAAATAAATAATATTATGGAAAAATGTATTGTTCGTATTCATGAATCGGACATAAATACGATTCGGATTGGCACTCCGAGCACCAACCCTAACAATTTCTTCCACTTGCTCTAGTTCCCATCCACGGTATCATATATACATCTAAATGTGTATCACATACTCATGGTCCTCAAGATAGACCCGGCCAAGGTTCCGGTTCGAACCGGAACCGAACCGGTTGGAACCAGACGGTTCCGGTTCCAACCGGTTTCGGTTCCGGTTCCGGAACCGAACCGGAACCTGACCGGTTCGGTTAGGGTTCTTACCCTGACCGAACCGGTTGGAACCGCTGGAACCGAACGGTTCCAGCGGTTCCAACGGTTCCGGTTGGAACCGGAAGTAAAAAAAAAAAAAATTTATTTTCTTGGAACCGTAAGGTTCCTCAAGTAAATCTCAATTTTTTTTATTAATAATAATGACTTAATGAGGTTTAAAATTGCAATACTAAAACATGAATGTCCATATCCTTTTTATAACCAACTCTTGGTTATGACTTCTTTATATAAGCAATGTGGGACACAATAGCCAAGTAACAAATATCCCACATCGCTTATATAAAGAAAACACTAGTCAAGAGTTGGCTATAAAAAGATTATATGTTAAAAGAATTTTATAAGAAAAAGATTCTATAAAAATGATGTGATAGTATGAAAAAACGTTACGATTATAGAATTTTTTCTATTTTTTAAAATTTATTATTAAAAAAAAAAACCGGAAAGGGAACCGTAAACCGAACCGGAACCGACCGGTTCGGTTCCGGTTCGGTTTACGGTTCCGGTTCCACTTAAGTGTGGAACCGGAACCGAACCGGAATTAACCGGTTCGGTTCTGGTTCCACACTTGTGGAACCGGGAACCGGCCGGTTCGGTTCGGTTCCGAACCGGAACCGAATCGGCGGCCAGGTCTACCTCAAGAGCTTACCTAGCACTCAAAAGGTAGGCAACAACAAGTAAGCCTGCTATTACAAATTGAGTTTATCCAACAAACACAATCATTTCCCTTAGCCAGCATCATTCATATATTGTAGAACCCAAGTTCTACATCAATATGACTCAGATGCGATATCAATATTGTGCTATAGTTGTTAAGTTGTCTATGTATTTAGAGATCAAATCCAAAATACTATATAGACAACCGCAAACACAATACTAATATCAAAACTTCTAATCTATAAGGTCATTATGCAACTTCATAAGTCAATACTTCATAAGTTGTAACGAATTCCACTAATACAGTAGAATCAACTGTGACACTCCCACTGTATCTTTTCTGACTTTATATGACATAGACCATCTAATGTCATAATTAGACTCAAAACTAATCTGACCCTAATGGTTGCGGATTATTTTCTCTATGAATAAGAAACTTATTCTTGATATCTCAAAGATAATAAAGAACATGTTTCAAGACACATCTTATGGTCTACAACGTATCAAAATAGTTCGTAACTATTATGATTAAATTGATATCTTTAATCGCACATAATATAGTATTCATTATGCTATTATCATATAATGCATAAGATTGATTAGACATTCTAAACAATTTCTCTTTCGACAAAGGAATCATCATTTACGAAAGATTAATACTACACACTAACTGTCAAACAGTTATACTAACTGCCACACAGATAGTTTTGATGTGTCCTTTATTAGATCATATCTAATGCACGACTAAATGGGAGTATCTCACAAGTCTCTTGTTTTATATCATATATAAAACTTTATATCGAATATAACAAAAACTACTCACACTGCATTCACAAAGAAAAGAAGACTTAGGTAAACTTCTTACCTCACAAACATTTCATTATTACATTAATAATGATAATGTCGTTAGGATATATAATACTAGAATGAAATTTTGTACGCTCCCACTGACCCTACTATCAAATATGTATTCTCTATGATTTGATAAAATCAGACAATCTGACTGTATCAAAATTAGATAACACGGATTTTTGGAAAGCTTATCTGAGTCTACAATAGGCTCTATAATCTAGTATATCAAACTGCGATCTTAGCAAAATACAAACTCTAGGGCCATTCTAGAATGAACTCTTCAAACAAAGAAACCACAACAGATTTCTCATTCGAAGAAAACATTCAGGAATGCCACTTTGCATTCTTTAGCCAAAATATATTGTTTAATATCAACATTAACTAACAAATCTTTAATTGTTCAATTAGTGCGACTTGAGACAAGTTTTCTCAGAATCTACAATAGATCACTGAGTATAACTTTTCTCATTGTCATACTATAAAGGTCAAACCTTTATCAAGCTCACTTTGCTTTTGTTGCGCAAACAATTTGCACATTTTATGAATGATTCATAACGAAAGCTTAATCAAGTTCAAAACTTGATCGTAATAAGCTATGAACAATTTTAGATCTATGGTTCAATGCTAACTACCGAAATCGATATCAAATATCGCTCCCACTATAAGTTATAGGATAATTTTCTTCGATAAGAAAACAGCAGAACCAATAAGTATCAAATACTTTGTAAATGATTCTAACATCTTATTAAACTTATACGAAATATATCGTAGGGTCATTTCATCTAATTAATTATGTAGTTCCATTACAGTTTATCACTCTCACATTTGACTTCAATAAGTCAAGTCTTTTCTACAATTGTCAACATCCGATGTTACACACCAAGTAATAAAACAATTTTATTACACGGGATTATAGAAAAGATATTCTATCAAATAGAATACAATATTCTATTAAATAGAATAAATGATAAACTTTTACTTGTACCTCCGAGGCGCAAGTACTTTCAATTATATAACCATTATATAAAAGAAAGATTCAAATCTGAAATTTTTCAAGATTCGAATTTTCTACATATACATATCATATATGTAACTGTAGAAACTAATAGAATAATAATTAAAAGGATGAATTAGTGTAACTGGAGCATAACCCCAAGAGTATTGAAACTAATTTGGTAACATTCAATATCAAACAAATCAAATCATATAAGATTCTATTTCTCCCACTGACCAATTCCATCACGATGGAATCGTAGAAGAATAATATTGAGTAAGAATCATCTATAAATAACTATAGAACTAATTGCCATAAATTTATATATTTGATCATATCAAACATCCTTGAATAATTCAAAGACTCGCAATGAATTTTAAAGATATAGTTTTCAACACTTCAAATAGAATAACTTAGAACCAGTCAAAATATTATATCCGTGTTTCATCAGAAACATATTGAAAGTTCTCGAACCATTCAAGACGTTCAATATATATACTCTTAGAAACACGCAAATAAGTCATGACAATTTATTAACTAAGTTTTGAAGTAAAGAAAACTATCCATGGAAATTTATAATTCATTAAACTACATATATCCAATGTATTAGTTTAATAAATATGTGGTCCAATGACGATCATTGGTTAAATGAGATTTAATCACATCCTGAATACAATATTCATTAAATGGATAAGGATACATGGTGTGATCTTGTATCAGACCATCATTTACCATACGGAATAAGCATCTAATGCTTATGTGATAAAATCTCATAAAGCATTGTTCTAAGTTATTTAGTTAACTGAATATTTTTCTTAATGTTTATCTCTATATCAATGACATTACTAGTCATATTAAAATATATAACAATTAGTTATAAAGAACAAGTAACTATCCAATAGTCTCAAGTTCTGATATCAAATATCGAAACAATCATTAAACATTATTTTAAATAACTAGATGGGAGATCTGGTATCCAATACCTACAATTGTCGTATTGTGAGAATCGATATTATCTATACACAACTATACATATCTTCTTTCTTAAGCTCTATAATTTACCTTCAATTATTCACAACAATTGCAAATAATTGATTAGAAAATTGTGTCAAACACGTTACTTCTAAAAATCACTAAAGCCAAGAAACGTCATTATAAGATAAACAAAATACCTAATGGAGTTTTCTTAATGTCAGTCAAGAATCTCGAGACATGAACTAATTCGCGTTAATTCCTAACGCACAAGAAACTATTCTCTATAGACAATTATATCCTAAAACAAATATCTATTTAGATTACTTATCGTGACTTAGTAACTAAGTCACTAACCATCTTGATTTTCAAGAAAATCAGAACAACAAATCCTGATGGTTTTGACTAATCTAACAATATCCAAGTCTACTGACATTCTAGAACCTATTCTAGAAATACGCAACCATAAGAGAAGTCAGAAAACATATTCAAATAATATGCATGCAATGGATCAGAAGTATAATTCTTTTAACAATATAGAATAAAGGAAAACAAAAGCAGCAATTTCCATAAAATTACACACTGATTTAGTTATGAATTTTTAACCCAGCAGTGTCTCCCACTACTTTACGTAATATCGTAATCCCCAACGGAAAAAAAAGAATTCAATAATTAAATCGAATTCCATAATGAGAGTTGGACCCCATGAATATATTTCGACTCACAATTTTGGCACGATCTCGCCTACGTATATTCATTAGGTAGACAACTCATTATCAATCATACTCACTGTGACTCTGGATTTTGGTCCTGACCATTTCTCGTTATGACAGCTTTGGCATGTTCACAATGAGGCGTATCAAGGCTTCACTTGCCAATGACAAATTCAAGCTACCGATGTAGTCCTGAAAGCTTTGGCATGTTCAGGATTTCCACATTCACTTGAATTTATCTAGTATCAAATATACATCCGGCATGGATAAAATTATATCAACTACACCCGCATTGTTTTGGCACTTTCTCGGATGCAGCCATAGAAGGATACCCATAAACAGTATTGACAAGACGGACCAGGATTTCCACTTTTGACCGAACCGACTACCCAATGCACATGGGGGCTGCCCAGGTCAGCCCCAATAGTACTAGGGAAGTTCATGGGCTGCCCAAACAGTGATCAATTCACTGTTTGGGCAGCCATCACCCGATTGGCTCAAAAGTCACCCGGTAACACCGTTTTTCGCCGTTTTCGCTTATTGCAACTCCGAAATAATTTCCGGTAATTGTTCCAACACCCAAAACACATCCAATACATTCATATGACATATTTTTCATCACCAAATACACAATATTTCCAGATCTGATCCAGAAGCAAAATAAATCAATTTTTCATGCTTAAAATCCAATTTTCCAACATTAATCTAATTAATCTTAACACCAAATAAAATCACCACAAATGAACCACCTAAGAAAAATTTTAGGCATAAAAGAGTGGTCATAACACTCTAGAATGGTAACCTATCATCAAATGATAAAATTGAATCAATATTACAATAATATCATCCAAAACAACTTCACACATGCACAAAGCCTTCCAATTCATCCTTCAAACCAAAAAACCCCAAATTTATAGAAAAGAAGAAACCCTAAGATCTCACTAGATCATCAATAAACAAGAAACATAATTTCTAAGCTTAGGGATTTGAAGAATTACCTTTAATCCTCTAATTCCTTAGTTTTTTTTCTTAATTTTCTTCATTCTCCATCTTGAATCATCAAGCAACAATTTGAGACCTTTTATTCTTTGAAGTTTAGGCCATGGTGTTCAAGCAAGAAGAAAAGAAAAATTTCCCTCTTTAAATGCATCATGACCGACTCTTGAAGGGTAATTTGGTCATTTGTACAATTTTAATTCAATTAAATATAATTAAACTTTATGTTAACAAATCAAATTTGCACACCTAAAGTTTAATTAAATCATGCCACATGTATCAATAATAATTAAACATATTGCATAACATTTATGTAATATGGATATTATTTAACTATTCAAATATTTAACATTTAAATATTTAAATAATTAATTAATATAATTATTATATATCCACTGTGGTATCTCAAGTCGAAGGATCACTTTGCTCGCTCAACTCGAGAAGATTCATATTGACGTTGGTGTACCATCTATTAGGAAATCTTCAGTGAGTCGTTCAGTGTTTATCAAATAAACACCTATATGTCTATATGAGTCTCCTGAGACTCATGGTTTATTGGGATAAACCATCGGACCAAGTCACGATATACGACATGTACTGGTTTCAGCGGATTTTACTAACCGACCCGTGTTAGCAAATCTTGTCCAGAAACTTTATTTAAGGATATACAACTTATTGTGACGCTTCCCAATATCAATTACAAACTACGTTGTTACAGCGCACTACGTTGTAAATCCTAGGGTCTTTGTCTAATATACACGTATCATTAAATCAGATTTAGTTTCAATCTAATCATAATTAGATATCTAATCTCAACTTGCCACATTTTCCACCTTTCCAGCACACCACACACACCTTCACTCCATCATTCAAGTGCCCCACACGCCCATAACAAATAAAGAAACCCATACCACCCATTCCACCAAACAAGCACTAAGCACCAAATCACAATTCCTTCCCAAACACTAACCAACAAAACCACCCATGCACTCTCCAATAAAATACCAACCACCAAGAAATAAAAATCCAAAATAAGCCCATAGCCAAGCCCATGCATCTCACGTCTTTCACCAAATAATGAACAACAAACCCATTCCTACAACCATTATCTCCCTCAGTCACGCACGCCCCACACAGAGGCACACTTGCTCCTCACACGTCACAAGCCCTACGGCTCACACAAAACCTTGGACCAGCCCTTATTCACTGCATTCATTACCTTCACAATGACGGCCCCCTCATCAGGACCTGATCACACGTCTTCAGCCCCATTGATCATGCAACCACCTTGGACTTAGCCTCTCCACGTTAATGCCCTACTGCCCAGCCTCAAACAATCCACGCCAATTTTCCCCTTCACATTGAACACAAAACAAGAACCCTCAAGGCTGGCAAACCATACACGCTGCTATCACCCACAAACACAGCCACTGCCGAGCACCTTCAACACATAACTGCCCCTTCACCTGACTCACTCCTTCACGCTCAGCTCACCTGCACATTCAACGCACCAACAGCTCAGTTCACTGCCAAGCTTCACGCCCAGCACAGCATCACACGTAGCCCTGCACTTAACACACTCACGCATAAATCATCAGTCCATACAAACTCTTCACGCCATCAATAAGCCGACAGCCCTCACAGCTCCATTCATCGTCAAACCTGCCCTGACCAGTCTCCATTTCATGCACACAGCACACGTCCAAAACCAGCACCATCAACACACACGACACCTTCATAAGCTTCAACCCAGCTACTTAGCCTCCCTTCAACAAGTCCTCTTGCACATGTTCAAGCCCTTCACACTTAGCCTGAAACTGCCACAAAAATAACCCTAAAACACTGCCCATAACCGAAAACTGCCTCCAAGAAAAACTGCACTTTCACGCCACACTTGCCCTCACTGCCTCTTCACTGCTCACTGAACTTCATGCATAAAGGACACCTCCAGGAACCATCTTCACGCACAAAGCAACCCTAGCTTCCATACACAGCCCTCTCCACAAATCCTAGAGGCATGCACACGTGAAACACATCACTCGGCAATCCCATAACCCCTCAAGGTAATAGCAGCCCTTATCATTGCGTTCAAAACCAACACCCACAGGCTCTGAATTCCCCACGTAAATCAGCCACAAAGCCTCCATTTTGTCCCCCAAGCTCTCGGCAAACAGCCCTCTTCTCCCCTTAAACCCACGCAGATTGCTCGCACACATAACCCTAAAGCTCCCCCATACACGTACGTAAGCCACCAATTCTGCACTCAAACCTTCCCTCTCTACATGCACCTTTGGAACCCTATTCACACCTTTACGTGCTACAGCCCCTGCACACTACCGTGAAACCACCTCTTAACTGCACTTCAAAACACAGTAAAATAAGCGCCTGAAACATGCCATTTTTAGCCTCCATGCATGCACATGCATGCGTGAAACCAAAACCTTCAAACAGCCCCTCATTTTCCCCAAAAACAGCTCACAATTAACCCTCCATGCACACGTGAATGATAACCCTAAACAGTGTGTAAATCACCCAAAACCGAGTCCAAGAATTACACCCAAGACTAACCCAAAAACAACCCGAGGGATAACCTGAAAATTACAGTGAAATGAGATAAAACGGCGAGTTAAAACGTACTCCCGGAAACAGCGAAAACAGTGAATCTGTGAAAACAGTGGAAACAGCGAACCTGTGAAAACAGTGGAAATAGTGGGCCAGTGAAAGCAGCGAAACGATATCCCTTCCGGCACCGTGGAACGCACTCCCGGAAAGCGACTTAAAAGGTAAGACCTGAGGGCACCCTTTTATTTATTATCCTTTATTTTTAGTTATTTTATTATTTTATTTCGCATGAGTATTGTGAATTGGTGCATGATGTGATTTCCGGGTGAACGGAGCATGTGTTCTCTCTTGTGGTATATCGGATGGAAACCCGGACGTAAATTCCGTAGCCGAATCCGAATGGACGGTATTGCGGTTTGCACTCGGGATACAATGCCACGTATCACTTGAGAGACACACGTATTTCGTTTCATCCAAACCTTGTATTTGAGCATGATTAGGTTGCTAGTATGTTATTTATTTCTTAAGCATGAGTTAATTTAGTCTTGTTATTTAATTTTCAAAGCATGATTTTGTTATTTAGGCATGTTGTTTCTTCATTCTTTATGCATGATGTTTCGTTTAGTTTATGTTTATGTTTAATTAGTTATTTGTTTACTTTGGTTTAATGGTTCAATATGCTCGTTGTGTTATATTGCGTGGAGTTATTTGGATGAAAGCATGTTAGATCTAAGTACCCTTGAGCATGAATGTTGAATAGATTCGGTTAGTTTATTGCACAAATCATATCATCACAAGTGGCATAAG
Organism: Zanthoxylum bungeanum; assembly: GCA_019454045.1. NCBI lineage: Eukaryota > Viridiplantae > Streptophyta > Magnoliopsida > Sapindales > Rutaceae > Zanthoxylum > Zanthoxylum bungeanum. The sequence goes on from SKCR01032946.1 coordinate 21,946, forward strand.
TAAGGGACCATTTCGAACCCAACGGTTTGAGGTCTTCCCTTGCGAGGGGTGAGTGCGGCCTTAAATCATTTTCCCGGTTCACACCGGGTGGCGACTCCATTTTATTTCTCCGGTTTAGTCCCCCGCGGGCTACTCCGTACTCCCGACCGGGCCGCGAGCCCGGAACAGCGTCGTCCATGTCTGTGTCCTACAATCGGCTTTTGCCAAAGTCTTAAGAATCGTGACTTACTCACATGGATACCTAAACCTTTTATGGTACACATACGGGCTGACGAATCTTATCTTGATACGCACTTGATTAACGAGTGCAGTGATCCACACGCAACGAACATCTAGATGGCAGACCATGAAAGGTTTCTGACATACATGGCATCTAAGTGTGGAAGATCTCACACAAAATCAATGTTATCTTATAGTTAAATGATCACATATGCTACTCGACTCGAGGAATTCCTATTGACGGTGGTGTGTACTTCCAACTATTAAGAATCACATGTGAGTCATTTAGTATTATCTACAACGAATACCCACATGTCTATATGACCAGTGCGTAATCACACGCGTATAACGCAAGCATACGTATCGTTCAAGTAGTATAAAATTATCGATCCCACGACGACTTAAAACCTTTTGTTATTAATTTATGAAGTTAAATGTTTACAAGTATCTAATGGATTGGTTGTTTGATTGGGTGGTGACTTTAAAACTTAAAACAAGTAAATAAAATTGCTTGAAAGTAGATTGAAGAAGATTCAAATTTATAAAACTATCCAGGGTTGTGAATCCTTCCAATATCTTTTTTAAAAGATGAAGTGATTATTTTACGTTTGTGTAATATATTGGTCTATTAACCTGGAACATGAAATTATGTAAAAGCCTCTTCCGATGGTCAAATACAAATACCCAGTATAACCCAATTAATCATATTCTTATGTTAACCAAGTTATCTGAATTCATTAAGATTAAGTTCCAATTATGGCTACCTCCGCCCGACAGGTATATTCCTATCCTGTAAGGAAATCTATTAAAGGGTTATATATCCTAAATGAAGATCATTGGCTATTGAGTCTAAGGTCTTTAACCTAAAGTCTCTTTTCCAAGTTCATTTTAAGTTTACCGAATCAATCTTATTAATGGCCAGTTAACAAGATGCATTAAGACTAAGGCTCAATAAATAAACCTTTATATTACCTAAACCGTAATTTAACCCCTTATAAACCGGTGATATTGGACTTCATCACAACCCCAGATAACTTGTTTAGTTACGACACATTTTACGGGTAGTAGAAACTTGAATAAAAGAAAAGACATAAAGTAAATGCTGAAAAGTAAATGCTAAAAGTAAATGACGGAAAGTAAATGCTGAAAGTAAATTGCTGAAAAGTAAATTGCTGAAAAGTAAATGCTGAAAGTAAATTGCTGAAAAATAAATAAAGTAAAAGTACAATAAAAGAAAATGTTGAGGTAAAAGGATTCACTTTTATTACTTCTATTTTAGATATCTCCCTTAATATAATATATTAACTTTGCATGATAATTATCAACCAGACATATAGGCGGTATCTATATTAAGTCAAATTAATAATTAATTACCAACCGACCAATCAGGCGGTATCCAGTTTAGTCAGGTTAAAACCAATTTAAATAATTACCACCGACCAATATGGCGGTATCCACGTTAAGTCAGGTTTTAACTAGTTTATATATTATAATTAAGGGAGTTAATCTAAATATTAGTAATAAAAGTTTTACATTTTACCCCAGCAAAGGGGAGTTACCTCCTCATTACTGAAAATTAAAAACTGAAAATTAAAGAAAGAAAAGTATTGTGCGTAAAATTAAATTGCGGAAAGTAAAAACTGAAAAGTAAAGAAAAGAAAGTGCGAAAGCGGAAATTAATTACTGAAAGCTGTAAATAAACAAAAAAGATACAATCTTCTTAGTATTCTTAAGGAATTCCTTAGAAGAACGTATGAATTTACAAATGAAATAGCTTGGTATTTAAAGGCAAAATTTTGCCCCCATCAAATCATCCACCAAATCCATTATTAATTGCTCCACTAATTGCTATCATGTTTGGTGGGAGTTTGACTTTTATTTATTTATTTGCTTTGAAAATGACTTTAATAATTACACATAACACACTTGCGGATGTTTCATAAGTTTCGGTCATGAAATATTCAGAATTAGAAATTATTTTATTCTTAAAGTTGTAGATCATTGAGTCATCTTTAATCTGGAACTTGAATCAGCTCAATCCGATATCGGAGTAAAACGTTATGACCAAACTACGACAGATGCGCAAAACTAGAATTTCCAAAACTGCACTTCGTTAAGACGCCCTTTCAAGTTTTCAATCTCCAAAATTAATATGTCAAGTCCAATATTTGCCCTTATTTGACCCACATTTCGTCCTAAATGATTTCATTGAGTCCCAATATTATTTTATCTGCAAAATAAACTAAAACATATCAAAACGTTCATCAAACCCAAGAAACTAAACAAAATATTAAGTAAAAGGGGCGGTAAATATTGATATATTTTCCGCTCATCACTCCCTCAAACCTAAAATTTTTCTAGTCCTCGAGCAAAATAATAAAATAAAATACAATAAATAATTAAAATTAAATTAAGCCACTTTCGTAGGGATCACGGTTGTATTTAGCGTATGCAACAAGCCTTTAAACCTCTAGGTGTCCCTAGTGGACGATTTGTAGTCTCGTGAGGGTTTACAGCGACGATACCCACAAACGTCGTATAAAAGTAAAAAAATAGTAAAACTAATGCACACAAATGCAAAAAGACAAGAGAAAAAAGAATAAAAAATTTAATGACTAAACGGGTGAAACTTCTTATCTAAGTCAATAATTGTTTTGTTTCTTTCTAAATTACCGAATAAGTAAATTCTCCGATTATTTTTACCATTATCCATATACACAGTCAACAAAATATTAATCAACTCATTTTTTCCCACAATAGTCACAAGTACAGTTGAGAAGAAAGTAATATTTTTGTCCTAAAGTTATATCAGATTTCACACTTTTTTTTAAGCAATGGAATAAATTTTTTTTCTTGATTTTTTTTTATTTATATACAATATCTTCCATCTATGTAGCGAGTGTTGGGTCGGTGGCTCCCAAACCAGTTGGCTTTAGGGCATCAGGTGTTAAGACACCTCTACGGACTTAATTACTCAGACTTCAGATATATATATTTTTGCAACATCATTGATCCATGTAGCGAGCTTTGGGCCAGTGACTCCCAAACTAGTTGGATTTAGGGCACTAAGTGTTAAAACACCCCTACAGACTTAATAACTCGGATCTCAGACATTTTTTTTACTCCATCGCTTTTTATAGATGCTTCCTGCCAATTAAACTAGAGCACTGAATATTTCAAACTTTTCAATTACAGCTCATGTTTGTATGTTACCATGTATGCTGATAATACCTGTCAACTGAGCATATGAAGATTCATTTTAGTCGTTTTATGGAGAATTCACAAATTAAATAATTTAAAAGGAAATAAACAAAAATTAACTTGTTCCGAAATAGGTTGAGATACATCTCAGGAATGGAAATTCCTTACACAACTATCTCACACCAATTTCACCTGATAATCAAATAAAAACACAAAAATACAAAATATTTTTTGGTTTTTTGTAAAATTTTTCAAATTTTTTTTTTGGCTTTTTCGAAAAATTTTGACTAAAAATAAGATACAATTTAACTATTCTCCTCCCCAAACCTAAATGAGACAATGTCCCCAATGTCTTAAACAATAGAAGAAGAGTTTAGAAAACCGTACCTGGTTAGCTGAAATTCTACATCTAAATGAAAAGTTAAAGGTTAAGATCCAGATTTATCCGACACCTCTTACCACGATCATTATCGGACCAGTTTATCTTGGAAAGAATGGGGTCAATTTGAGGTTCAAAGGCTAAGATTTGGTCAATTAAATCTGGGGTAGTTCTGGCAGTAAAGAGGAGTTCTTTTACAGCTTTGACACGAACCCATTTCTCCGGGCATCATCAAGAAACACATAAAGAAAATCATAAAATCATCAACATGTACAGTCCAAGGGTTTCTGGTGTATGTTCAAGTTTGCCCAAGATAGTACTGTAAAAATTCCTCCATCGTGCCCAAGCCTCTTGGCAAAGCAATAAAAGCACATCACGGTTAATCATCTCTACCAGTCGTTCGAACATACCTGGCACGATTAGTTCCTCACGTTTGATGATCCAATAAGATTTCTCCGCCAAGGGTTTTGGGATGATTCCCAAGACTTGACTGCCTCCATCTTGTACGCCTTTAAAATGATCCTCATTAGTCCAAGATTGCCACCGCCATATACTAAGTGCATATTCCTTGCAGAAATGACTCGACTCAATTCTTGTGCCGCTGTTACGTATTCTGGTTTAACACCAACACTGGTACGCAAAACACACAGATGTTTTCGACCCGTCTTCTTGAAGTAGCTTCCATTTTTATCTGGATGCCTTCAAAGGTGCAATGATGAGTTGAATTTATAGAACCTGAAAGGGTGAGTAATAATAGCACAAGTATCTTCCAAAAGACGATTAGTAGTTAACAGTAAAATAAATCGTGTGATAGTCAAAAAGGTCTGGATCATTCAGAGAAAACAAAAAAAATAAAAAACAAATTATAATTATTAGGAAAAGACAAAGAGATATAATATCTATAAATATTTATGGCTTAATTGACGTCTATGCGTCAGGGACAAGCTTCCCATCCAATTTTCTTATAATTGGCAAACAAGGTCTTTTGAGTCAGATTCCCGAGACTTAATGTTGTCTTTCTTTTTGAAATTGTGTATGTAATTTTCGAAAGGCTATGTGAACATATCCACTGGGATGTGTCTCAAGAGTCGAAGATATATCATCTAAAGACTCCTTACTCAAGCCATCCCTAATGAATTTAATTTTGTCTTCGCGATTATCAGACACCATTCCTAAAGAACAAAATGAGTATTGCAATTCCAGCGTGCACATTTGTAACAAACACCCATTTGCTTAGCTCTACGTTTCTTTGCATAGGTGCTTCTTCCAAAACCAGGCAGATGTGAAATAAAAGAGTCAGAAGACTCACATGCTAATCGGACACGTGCTTCAATTACCCAACGAATGTCATTAGGAACACCATGGATCGTTAGTAATCTCATCCGTTCCAAGCGAGCTTTGTAAACTTTCATCAGAGATTTTTTAGGGAGAGAAGGAAATTGCTTGTAAGATTTGTGAGAGCTTCTTCCATCGTGAAATGACTTTACCTGCAAAAATTAAAACACAAAATAAAACACACCAGATCACAATATATACACAAATTGCATGGGTTGCCTCCCTGCGAGCACTAAGTTTAACGTCGTCAGCTAGACGTGACTTCTCGAACGTTAGGCTGGATCTGAAAGTGTGACACTTTCTTTTTGTCGCTCAAATGATTCTCCCCAGTAGTGCTTGACACGCTGACTATTAACTTGAATGTGTTGTTGGTGTTGGGATCCAGTAACTCAATAGCTCCATATGGTAAAACCTGAGTGATCACAAATGGACCTGACCACCTTGATTTCAACTTTCCAGGAAAAAGTTTCAACTTGAGTTGTACAACAACACCTGCTGCATTGGTTCCAACTGTCTGTGCACTATTTTTCGGTCATGCCATTTCTTGGTCTTTTCTTTGTACAATCTGACATTCTCATAAGCCTGTAGACGAAACTCCTCTAATTGTTGAGTTGGTGAAGTCATTTCTCTCATGCAGCTTGTGAATCAAGATTCAACTTCTTCAGTGCCTAGTACACCTTGTGTTCAAGCTCAACTGGCAGATGGCATGCTTTCCCAAACACCATACGATATGGGGACATACCAATGGGTGTCTTGTAAGCTGTTCGATAGGCCCATAATGCGTCATCCAATTTAGTTGACCAGTCCCTCCTTGTTGATCCAATGGTTCTCTCTAAGATTCTTTTGATTTCTCTGTTTGAAACTTCAACCTGTCCATTTGACTATGGATGATAAGCAGTGGCAACCTTGTGAGTAACTCCGTATTTGGATAGGAGTGCATCAAAGTATCTGTTGCAGAAATGTGAGCCACCATCACTGATAATTGGTCGAGGTGTTCCGAACCGAGTGAAAATGTTCTTTTTCAGGAATTTGATCACCACTTTTGAATCATTGGATGGCAGTGCAATTGCTTCGACCCATTTGGAGACGTAGTCTACAGCAACCAGGATGTACATGTTTCCGAATGATGGAACAAAGGGTCCCATAAAATCAATACCCCACACATCGAATATCTCCACTTCCAAAATGTTTTGCAAAGGTCATTCATTTCTCCTGGAAATATTCCCCGTTCTCTGGCACCTGTCACATTGAAGAGCAAAAAGATAAGCATATTTAAAAAGAGTGGGCCAGAACAAACCTGATTGTAGGACTTTGGCTGCAGTTTTATTTCCGCTGAAGTGTTCGCCATATGGTGATGAATGACAGTGTTGCAAAACACTGTTGACCTCCTCATGTGGAACACACTGTCTCAAAAATTGATCAGCACAACGTTTGAACAAGTACGGCTCATCCCAGACATAGTGCTTGACTTCTTTGAAGAATTTCTTCCTTTGCTGAGTTGTCCATTCCAATGGCCATTTTCCTGATACAATGAAGTTGACATAGTCAGCATACCAAGGGACATCCTGCTGTTCATGGCAAACAGTTGTTCATCTGGAAAAGTTTCTTTGATTGTCAGTTCTTTGCCAGCTGTTTCTCCATTCTCAAGCCTCGATAGATGATCTGCCATCTGATTCTCTGTCCCTTTCATGTCTCGAATTTCCACGTCAAATTCTTGCAAAAGAAGTATCCAATGGATTAATCTGGGTTTGGCATCTTTCTTCGTGATCAAGTATTTGATTGCTAAATGATCTGTGTAGACCACCACTTTGGGACCCAGCATATACGAGAGGAATTTGTCAAAAGTGTACACAACTGCGAGCAACTCCTTTTTCAGTGGTTGTGTAGTTGAGTTGAGCTTCATTCAAAGTTCTATTGGAGTAGTAAATGGTGTGGAAAATCTTTGATTTGCGTTGTCCCAAAACTGCACCTACAGCAAAATCACTAGCATCACACATCACTTCAAATAGAAGAGTCCAATCTGGTGCTACAATGATGGGGGCAGAAATAAACTTATGTTTTAAGATCTGAAAAGCTTCCTGGCATTCTTTGGTGAAGTTGAAAGGCACATCCTTCTCCAGAAGATTGCACAGAGGTTTAGCAATCTTGGAAAAGTCTTTGATAAATCTCCTGTAAAAACCTGCATGTCCGAGAAAGCTCCGAATCCCTTTTACTGATGTTGGCGGAGGTAGTTTTTCAATTTTTCAATCTTTGCTTTGTCTACCTCAATTCCTTTTGTGAGATCTGGTGTCCAAGAACAATGCCTTCATGCACCATGAAGTGGCATTTCTCCCAGTTGAGTACCAGGTTGGTATCTTCACATCTTTGTAACATCTGTTCCAAATTTTGCAAGCAGTGGTCAAAAGAGTCTCCAAACACAGAAAATCATCCATGAATACCTTCATACTCTGCTCCAGCATGTCTGAGAAGATGGCCATCATGCAACGTGAAAATGGCGGGTGCATTACATAATCCAAATGGCATCCTGCGGAAAGCAAAAGTACCATAGGGACATGTAAATGTGGTTTTCTCCTGATATTTGGGGCGATAGCAATCTGATTGTACCCTGAAAATCCGTCCAGAAAGCAATAGAACTCATGTCCCGCCAGTCTGTCCAACATTTATCAATGAATGGCAGCGAAAAATGGTCTTTTATCGTGGCTTTGTTCAGTTTTCGATAGTCCATGCATACTCTCCATCCAATCATTGTTCTTGTTGGAATTAGCTCGTTCTTTTCATTTGTGACTATAATGATTCCTCCTTTCTTTGGCACACACTGAATAGGACTCACCCAAGTGCTGTCTGAGATGGGGTAAATGATGCCAGCATCCAACCATTTGATGATTTCTTTCTTTACGACCTCCTTCATATTGGATTGAGTCTCCGTTGATGCTCCACTGTGGGTTTGTATTCATCATTCATCAGAATCTTATGCATGCAAAATGATGGACTAATGCCTTGAATGTCTACTATAGTCCAGCCAATGGCTCTCTTGTGTTCTCGTAACACTCTCAGTAACTTTTTTTTCTGCTCCAATGTTAGTGAAGAGAACAAAAAAGGTAATTCAGAAGAGTTTCCAAGAAATACATACCTGAGATGGCTCGGAAGTAACTTCAGCTCCAGCTGTGGTGGTTCTTCAATCGAAGGCTTGATTCGATCTTTCTTTGGAAGTTCCAGACTTCCACTTGTGGTGTCGATTTGAATCGGAATGGTTTGTCAAGGTAGTTGATACATTCCAGGATTTCAGCATCTAGCTCGTTGTCAGTCATGTTGGTGATGCAAGCTTCAAGTTTTTCCGTGGGAGTTGTATCAGTATCCTGAACGATACTATCAACAACATCAATTCTGAAACATTCTTCTTCCTTTTCATCGCTCGGGATTTTATGGCTTTGAAAACATTAAAGGTAACTTCTTGGTCTTGAACTTTCATGGTCAGTTCTCCTTTTTGTACATCAATAACAGTTCGTCATGTCGCCAAGAATGGTCTTCCAAGGATGACAGGTACATCTTTGTCTTCTTCCATGTCAAGGATAATGAAATCTACTGGAGGAACAGTTTGTCGACTTTGACCAGCACATCTTCAACAACACCTCTTGGAATGCGAGCGTTCGATCAGCAAGTTGTAGTGAGACAGAGGTAGGCATTGCTTCTCCAATTTGCAGTTTCCTGTAAATAGAAAAAGCATTAAATTAACACTTGCACCTAAATCACATAAAGCCTTACCGATATAGTATTCTCCAATGGTGCATGGGACAGTGAAACTGCCAGGATCTTTCAACTTCGGGGGAAGTTTCCTCTGAATGATGGCACTGTATTCTTCTGTCAATACTACTCTCTCGTAATCTACCAATCTCCATTTTCGTGAAAGAATGTATTTCATGAATTTGACGTAGCTGGGCATTTCTTCTAAGGCTTCTGCGAATGGAATGTTGATATGCAGTTTTTGAACACCTCCAGGAATCGAGCAAATTGCTTGTCCAGCTAGTTTTTCTGAAGTCGCTGTGGAAAAGGTGGAGGTGGAGTGATCTGATCTTTTTCTTTTTCCTTTGCTTCTTTTTCCTCCATCTGTGGAACTGCATCTTTTGGAACTTCCTCAATTGTTGCCTTGATTCTAACATCTTTGTTTATTTCAGTACCGCTTTTCAAGGTGATGGCTTGACATTGCTCATTCCCTCGGTTCCTTGGATTTGGTTCTGTGTTGCTGGGAAGATTACCTGGCGGTCTATAACTCTGAGCATTGGCCAGTTGTCCGATTTGATTCTCCAGTGCTTTGATGGAAGCAGATTGGCTCTGAAACATAGCATCGTACTTTTTTAACTGAGCCAGCACTTCTGCTATTCCTGTTTCATTTGCCTGCGCATGGCCTTTGTTTTGTTGCTGGAATCCATGTGGTGGATAGTTCTGCTGTTGGAATCCAGGTGGTGGATTTTCTTTTGCCCTGAATTGTTGCTCTATGAAAAATTGGGATGATTCCTCCACCCTGGGTTGTAGGTGTTGGAATATGGATTGTTCCCATGTCTGTCGAAATTGTTGACATAATTCACCGTCTCTTCAAGTTGGTTTGGTTCTGGTGCTCCTCCATATGGTGAACTTGTGGATCCAGTGGTAAGAGTCTCCATGAATTTGCATATCTGATCCAGCTTGGCGTTGACTGTTGTATTGGCTCCAACTTCATAAATTCTTGCAATTCTTTGGATCATGCTCCTTTCTGTTGGCCACAAGGAATTGTTGTTGGCCATTTCTTCAATTAGGTCACAGACTTGATCTTCTCCTTTTGCCATTAAAGCTCCTCCAGCAGCAGCATCGATTGTGGTTCTCATCAGTCCAGAAAGTCCATTATATAAAGTTTGGACTTGAAGCCATTTTGGAATCTCATGGTGAGGACATTTCCGGAGAAAATCTTTGTACCTTTCCCAAGCTTCGTAGAGTGTTTCCGAGTCTTGTTGTACAAGGATGTGATGTCATTCCTCAGCTTTCCAGTTCTAGCTGGTTGAAAGTACTTTACAAGAAATTTAGTGGCTAAAGTGTTTCAACTTGTGATGGAACCTACTGATAGTGAATGTAGCCAAGCTTTAGCTCTGTCCTTCAAGGAGTATGGAAAAACCTGCAGTCTCATAGCTTCTTCAGGTTCTCTGTTGTAATTGAAAGTGCCGCAAACTTCCAGAAAGTTGCTGATGTAGGTATTAGGATCTTCAGTTGCTTTCCCCCCAAACTGCACTGACTGTTGAATCATCTGAATGCATGTTTTGATGTCTCACGCATTTGCTGGTAAAGGAAGAAGTACAATACAGGAAATGAAGTCGTCGACCACCAGAATGGTTCTGTCTCGAATGGGTATTGGTGGTGCAACCTCCAAAGGTTCAGGTTCCATGTTGATAATTGCTTCTTGGCCTTCTCAACTGTCTGATGGTTCTTTCAATTTCTGGGTCAAGCGGTTGGAGTTCAAAGCTTCTGGTTCGTCTCATGTAGTTTCTGAGAACCTGAAACATAAGAAAACAAAAACAATAAGTAAAAATAAATTAGATATAAGTAACGTATCTAACCCCAAAACTAATAGTGAAAGATAAATAAGTCTCTGGCAACTGAGCCAAAAACTTGACCGGTGCGTAATCACACGCGTATAACGCAAGCGCACGTATCGTTCAAGTAGTATAAAAGTATCGATCCCATGAGGACTTAAAACCTTTTGTTATTAATTTATGAAGTTAAATGTTTACAAGTATCTAATGGATTGGTTGTTTGATTGGGTGGTGAATTTAAAACTTAAAACAAGTAAATAAAATTGCTTGAAAGTAGATTGAAGAAGATTCAAATTTATAAAACTATCCAGGGTTGTGAATCCTTCCAATATCTTTTTTAATATAGCTTGATGTTGAAATTAGGCTAATTAATTGTGTTATGATGCTTTGGAAGTATAAATACAATATGCTTGTAAATTGGGTCAAAATATTTATGTTAGACATAGACATATATTAGAGTTTGGAACTCTAGATAAAAGCTTAGAGCTATAGCTACCATTCTTTAATCACTTGACCACCTTTGAGTGACCTAGAATTGTTCATGAGTCATTTCATTGTGGGATTTTAATTTGGTTTATGTTTTGGATTCAAAATTTACGCAAATGCTTATTTAGAATAAATTTATGTTTTTGTAAAAATATTTGATATTTTGAAAAATATGATTTTTATTTTATAACATGTGTTGATGTTAGTTTTGATGTTAAAAATTAATTTTGGTGTTTTAAAAGTATTTAGGGAAGATCGAAAGAAATTAGGGTAAAATACCCTAATTCATTCAGCTCTCAGGAAAGACAGCTGAAGGGAAAGCTATACAGTGTGCGCGCGCACTGTAGCGCGTAGTGAGCACACAGTGCGTGCATCGCGTACTGCACGAATGCAAACTTGTTTTTTCGTTCTTGAGCTTCTGGACTCCGATTTAGCCTCGGTTTTTCCTACGGACTCGTAACGGAATATAGTATTCCATGAAATATTTTAAAAATACACTAATGCTAGATATCCACGGGTAAGATCCACTTCCACTGTGCGTGGTACCGATCCGACCCTAGGGGTTCCACAATCGCCCAACATAATGGTATCAGTACATGTCTTTATCACACCACATGTTTTTGAACCTATGCCATAATAATTTTAATTTAATTATGCATAAATCATATTGGATATGCATTGCATATTTTTAAATTTAAATTTAAATTTTGACCCAAGCATGTTAATGGGTGGTTTTCATAAATCTCTTGTGATTAGGTGATTACTTTATATAAGTAATAGTATTAGTAATATTGGAATATTATTGGATAGTCTGTCTTGTCAATATGGAGATGAATGAGTTCTTACTACTTATGCCTAATACCGTAATTATTATGAGGGTATAAGTGCTCGAAACTTAGGTCGCTCTGGTAAAATATTAGATGTAGATTGATGAGTTAACGCAGTCACCCAATACCATTATTATTGTGAGGGTGTACATACGAAGCTCATTAGTGCACATTGACAAGTATACACCTATAATACGTCTTAATCCAAGAATGTCATTATTGTGAGGATACAAAACGATTCAGGACCAAACTAGGAGTCTCATGAACGTGGTTGACCTTGGAGGTCTACCTAATGAGTTTATAAAGGCCAAGACCGTCGATAGTGTGAGGCTCGAGAAAATGTCACGTGATCCACTTCCCGCTATGAGATTTTTATAGTCAAATTTCTATTTTTCCGTTAAGAGAGATTATAGAATTACGTAAAGTAGTGGGAGGGCACTAATAGATTTAAAATTCTATAATCAATTAGTGTTTTTATTTTGAAATGAAAAATATTCTGCTAGTGTTTAATTATTGTCTTGTAGATGGCTGCCGCAAATCCATTAACTCAACTCTTGGATTCCAATAAATTGAAAAGGGCCGAGAACAATTTCGAATGGGAAATGAACATCCGTCTTGTCTTGCAGTTTGAAAAGTTGACCTATTTAACTATCAATCCATTGCTTGTGGAAATGTTGGACATGTATGACCTATAGCATCACTATTTGTACAGATCATGGTGTTGTTGTACAAATTAACTATGTGACAAAGGAAATTGCTCTTTTATCATTTGTAATTAGATTACCAAGATGTATAAATGATAAAAGGTCCATATGATTAGTTCCGGATTGATAAGATATGAGATAGTATCAATCCATGAAGGTTTAATAATTAAATATCCCTAGTCGTAGTATTATCGAGACTGGACATCGATAATGTGGAAGAGACTAGTATTGCACTTGTGCGTGTTATGGGAGCATAACGACATAGTTCTCATATATTTGGGTATATGATACTCATGCAAGTGTAATAGGAGGTTGTGTTTACCGATGGTATTGAAACAGCTTCGCTCTGGATAGACCCCTCGGAATTCCATTGGTAGTATGACTATGTGTCTATGGAAGTCCGAATCAGGGTAGGTGTATTTGGTATTAACCTGAGACTTGCATCGCTAATACTTGCGACAATCAATATACTTTGGTTTTGGTCGTCCTGGGCTTTAACCGGTTCTGTGTACGCCTCTTCTGGGTATATTGAGAATCGTAGTGTATTGGGTGTGATGTCAAGACAGAAGTATCACTCCAGTCATAGTGGAGATGATGATCACGTAGGAAACAGAACTGGTTCTCTTATATGCTGCAGCTATCGGGATATTATGACTAGGTCATGTTTATCCGATTATAGAGACTAGTTACCAGAGATCCAATATGTGCTTCGTACGGGGCAGACACATTTCCAGCCAAAGGCCTTGCACGTGACTTCCGATGCTGGATCGAAATACGCAATACTACGTATATTACGTCTGATATAGATCACATATTCCAGTAAGAATATTTTCTGGAGAATTGGGTAGGCACGATGCTTTGCTAGAAGCCAACCATGTCTTGTAAATCGGTAAAAACGTAGTACTAGGTACGTTTGTGTTCGGATAGTCCGACGACCGGATTTACTGCCAACATATCTGGGGATCTCATGGGTCGCTTCCTGAAGATTCACCGATGACGTATGACTCGCAGTTTATTAATCTGGGATTAATTATAAGAGAGAGAAAATTAATCTGGGATTAATTACGGAGATATTTTATCTGGGATAAAATATTATTTAAAAGAGAGAGAACGGTTAATTTGGAATTAATCGATAAAATAATATATTCGATATATTGTACGAAATTGGATTTCAACGCGGAATTAAAATTAGATTTTAATTCGGGCGAACGAGTTAATTTAGAATTAATTCGTTGGCGACGTGAATAGTAATTTTTCTAGGCATAATTATTTAATTAAATTTGATTTAATTACGTCGCAACTGAAAATTCGTTAATTCGGAATTAGCGAACCCGAGCCTGAGAGTGTTTGCGGGCACACTCACATTTGGAATCGAGTGGGGCCCACATGTCATATCACATGTCACATCACTTGTCACTTTAAAGTTGCTTTTTAGTGATAGGTTTTGGTAAAGTTGGTGTATGCTTGATTTACACTCCAAAGTCATGGCTTAAGTGACCTTTTACCAAATCAACTTTTGGTATTAGATTTAAATTGATTTTTGAAAATCAAACCGAGCTAACACACTTCTCTCTCTCTCACGCCCAATGGTCCATTCTCTCCTCTCTTCACTCTCTCGGCCAAGGGCCATTTTTGCTCTCCAAAAATCTACAAATGTCGAGAACACAGGAGAAGCAATAGGGAATTTTGTGGTAAAATTCCAAGGTGCTAGCACACATTCGGGGTCTTGCGTAGGTGATAGGGAAACTCACCCGTGGGCATGGAATCACAACACAAAGCTTGGAGCTTGGAGGATCACCATGGCCGAATTTCTTGGAGCACAAAACCAGTCCACTGCCGTGTGCACCATAGAGGGAGAAAAGTTTTTTTGTTCCTCGCATCGCCAAATCCGATCAATTTAAGTATGTTTCCGCCATGCTTTTACGAGTATTCACATACATGATTTCTTGCTTGAATTGATCCTTGGGACTTAATTGAAACCCAACAATGGTATCAGAGCCATTTTGAGCATGAAACAAATTAGGGTAAAATTGGGAAAATTTGATTTAAGCATGTTTGAGTGAAATTAATTGTTTGAGTATGCTTAAATTATAATAACATGGTGTTATGCATGATCAATTTGATGAAAATTGAATTGGATAAATATTCCCCAAATTTTTTGGCTTGGCCGAAACATATGCTTGCCCTATAGTCATGGTATTTTTTGATTTTGATCATTGGATGAGTTGAGATCATTTGGGTAATGTTGATTTAGGATTTAATTGGATTAAAACAGAATCAGACAAAGAAATCCCTAATTGCCGTGAGTAGTTAGCATGTAAAATGATATGATTTTTTGATTCAAATGTGTTGGACATGTTTTGATGATGATAAGCATAATTAATTGTGTAAATTAGTGTTTTGGAAATATTAATTTGAGTAATTAATTATGGCATACACTTTAGGTTAATTAACTTATGAAATTTGGAATTTTGGTAATTTAATTAATTGGGCCAAATTTGGAATTGGGCTTGTAAAGTTCTAATTGGGCTTAATGGGCTTGGTTGGGCCAAGTTTGGTTTAGGCTAATTGGTTGGATCCAATTGGGCCCAAAACCATATCCATAAAGTCCAATTATGACTTAATGGACCTTTAATTTTAATTGGGCCTAATGGGCCTAAATTGGTTTCTTGGCAAATAAGGGTGATTCCTTAAATGGGCTTTGGTATTTGGGTTTAACTCATATTGACCAAAAGTCCATGCCTTAAGAAATTAATTAAAAGCCCATTGGACTTTAATTAAATTGACATTGGATGTTAATCGGGCTTTGAGACCCGTAAAGATTAGATTTAGAATCTAAGTCGCTAAAGGTTCATTAAAAAGTGTAAATATTTAATTTGGAATTATTAATGAATTAGTATTAAATACAAATTGAATTGGATTTAATTTGTAGTTTAGTATAATTCAAGAATTCGTACTTTGAGTACTTATTCGTAAAACGAGTTGGACTCGCGCAAAATCAAATCGTTGTTTGAACATTGGATGGTTATTAATATTCAGATTAATTAATTGGATTAGATTGATTGATAACATGCTTGTGTGAATACATGGATGCGATGTATGAATAATGTGTATCAGATGGATATTAGATGGGTGAGGGCAATTTTGGAAATTGTTGTAATAAATTTAGAATTTATTAATTGGACCTGCGTGTCCAGCCTATTACCTCTTGACTCTGTGTATTTCTCTTCTCACTATTCCCCTCAATGTAAATGAGGTTTCTTTAGAAGTGTTATGTAATATGGTAGAAGTAATACTTGTGCTAGCGGGAGAGAGGAAATGGAGAGATTTTTTCTAGGAATAATGTGTTAAGTATCCATCCGCATATCATTATTATTTTATTTACGCGCCTTATTATGTGTTTAGAATGCATATTTAAAGGTGTATGATGATGAGACCTAACAAAGATAATTAATTGGTTGCCAATTACACGCGAAAAAAAAACCCTAAAAAAAAACCTCAAAACATATATTAGCGTTTTTCCTTCCATTGGGTGATTCTTACTCAAGATCCAAGACTGGCACTGGTTTGTTGGCCAAAGTCAAGACCTTTGTCCGTCGTGGATGTGTTTGAATCATGAAGGCTTTGTTCCATATTGGTGTCTTGTCCAAGTTGTGATTTGTTGGCCAAAGTCAAGATCACTTCTTGTCCATCGACATTGATTACGAAGCTTTCCAAGGTCAATGAGTTCCGCTTAACTGGGATCGCTAAGTTTGTTGTGCAAAAGCCAAGGCTTAGTTGATTCAGAGGAAAACGGTTAGGCAATATATTGGGTATATTGGCATATATAAGATATATATTTCGGACTTGGATGTTCATCTATTGGATCTAGGAATTGGATGGGATCCAATTGATCTTAGAGATCTACCTAGTTAATTATCATACAATTTGTTGGCCAAAGTCAAGATTGTGTGTTATTTAATGGGATCCTAGCCCACTAGGAAACAAGGTTTCCCGAGTACTCAACAGAGGGTTAGAGGCTCGCCGAAAAATAGTGGGAGACAAGTATTAAATTTGCAATATTCGTTTAGTTACTTGCCATACACACTCATTTCAAATATTTTCGTCAAATAAATTAATATATTAGTTGGACTAATATTTAATCGTTGTTTTAATTTGAACAGTTGGACTGTATTCAAACTATTTCATTTATAGTTGATTTATTATTGGATTATAGTAATCAATATATTTGAATTAACCATTTCAATTAATAGTTGATTTTATAATTGGATTATAGTAATCAATATAATTGAATTTAACCAATTAAATTATAGTTGATTATATAGTTAGACTATAGTAATCATTATAATAAATAGTACCTAAAATCGTTGATTAAATAGTTGGACTATTAGAATCAAGATAATTGAAAGATTAGTGTTTAAAACATAATCCTGGGTGAAAAATGTATTTAAACGACTTTAATTTTCAAATTGGGAATAATGAATCAGGATAGTCCTGAAAACTAAGAAGTTACTTTATTTGATAAAATAACATCTTAGGCCTAAGCCCGGAGTTAAGCAAATAGTAGAACATGATATTTGGAATATTCATGTAATGATAACTTTAGTGCTTAATCCATTATACTTGCCAAATAGACTCCTTAATTTCTTAATCAGAACTAAGGATTAGATCCTAATAGTATGATATTGAAATTGAAGGATCTTCATAGATCTATCCTTAGATCTTAGAAGTACTAAATTGCAAATAGAAAACTCTTGGAGAGTTAATGGCTATACTCAAGGAGACAAAGCCAAAGTTTGCAATAGGGCAAGAAGCGCAAGGCGTATCTTAGTTCGATATTCTAGAAGGCCAAGGCTTGGCCAAAGGCTTCTGGGGTGTGGAAAAGGGCAAAGGCAAAGTCATTATAATCTTCTGGGAAGACAAAAGACATATCCCAAGATGTCTGCCAAAATTGTGGCAAACGGGGTCACTGAAGCGTGACTACCGTATGGACAAGGCAGAGATGATGGAATTGAAGACGGGCAAGGCTCCGACTTCAAATGTGTTTGTCATAAATATGTTCACTACTAGTATTAAAATTGGATTTTAGATATTGAGTGTGGTACATAAATATGTACTGGTGTGCAGAATCTGCTAATGAGTAGGATACTGACTTCAGATGAGATTAATCTGCGATTCAGAAACGGGACGAAAGTCGATGTTTTAACCGTAGATACCTAAGTTTAGGAACTACCCTTCGGGTGTGTACTTAAATTAGGAAACTGTTACAATGTGACTAGTTTGACTAGATACATTATCTCTATATCAGGGTTTAACCCGTTACGGGTATACCTTTATATTCTAGAACACTAAAGTGTTTTATTTTATAAAGATGATATTGAGATAAACACATTAGATGTGAATAACAGTATTTATATTTTGCATATAAATAAATCTCAAACGTATGATATGACAAACAAATAGCTCAACTGAATTAATCAGTTGAGACTTATATGTGGCATTGTTGTCTGGGACACAATTAACAAGACTTGTATATCCACACTTTTGAAGAGTGGATACTAGGACAATTTGATTCCATTCAAATAATGTCTACGAATCTAGTTTATTAGGAAAAGTGACTAAAACACCTTTACTTGGTAAAAGTGCAAGTGCCACCAATCTGTTAGCCCTTGTTCATAGTGACGTAAGTGGGCCCATGTCTGGCTAGGCTAGAGGTGGAAATGAATGTTTCGTGACCTTTACGGATGTGGCATTGCGTTATGGTTATGCGTTTCTTTTGAAACATAAATCGGAAACTTTTAGAGTTTCGACACGAAGTAGATAAACAGATCGGCTAAAGTATTAAAACCATCACGGTTATACCATGATGAAAATACTTAAGCAATAAGTTTCTCAAATACTTGAAAGAGTATAGTATTCTTTCAATGAGGACTCCTCCCGGAACACGTCAATTTGACGGTGTGTCCGAACGGAGAAACCGAATTTTGTTGGACATGATAAGGTTAATCATTAGTCGCTCTGAGCTACCATTTCCTTCAACGGATACGCATAAACAGTGCAAAACTGATTTTGAATAAAGTTCCATAAAAACTGTTTGACAGACTTCATATTAGATATGAACAGGAAAAAAATAGGGTTTTCTCATTCCTGAAGATTTGGGAATGCTAGGCATATCTTTGGATGATACCAAACTAGAACCCAAATCGGATAAGTGCCTAATTGTTGGTTATCCTAGGGAAACCAAAGTATAGTACTTAAACAACTCATAAGAGAACAATTTAATTGTTGCTCGCCATGCAGTTTTCCTAAGAGGAATACCTATATGCAGTGGTAAGTGGGAGGAAAGTAAAACTCGATGAAAATCGAGGTAATACTGTTCAAGGAACCGATTCCTTAATGGAACACAAATAGTTCATCAAGGATGAAACTATACCAATAATCTTCAAATACACAAGAACCACGATAGTCGGAGAGAGTCAGAAAACAACCTGGGAGGTATGGGTTCTGATCTCACCTCATAAAGATGTCAATCTTATTGAGGATACGAACTGACTACGTATGAGGAAGTGATACAAGGTATCTACTCCCTATTATAGCAAAGTGCCATGATGTCCGAAATGGATTCCATGTATACCAACTAAGTTTGGATACTAGTTGATGTACCGGAAGGCATTGTGCCTATTGGTACTATATAAGTCTTCAAGGAAAACATACATGGAAGGTAACATACCAACGCACTAAGCTAGGCTTGTAACGAAAAGGTATCGTTATCAACATTGTGTCAATTACAACGAAACCTTTTAACTGTCGCCATGGTTAAATCCATTTGGATAATGCTTGCTAATGCTGCATGTTTCATTTATGAAATATGACAGCTGAATGCCAAAACCGCTTTCCTTAACGGAAACCTTTTGGAGGATGTTTAAAACATCCTAACGGTTTTGTCGTACCAAAACGAGCAAACAAGGTTTGCAAGTTATTTGATCCATTGATGGATTGAAGCAAGCATTGAGTTCTTGGAACTATATCGTTTTGATGTAATCATAATGGTATATGATTTAATTCAAAACTAAATGATTCTTGTGTATATAAGGAGATTAGTGGGAGCGCACTGACAGTGATTGTCCTAAAAATGATGATATGTCATTTCTTGGAAATGACATTCCCATAATACAATCGGTGAAAGCTTGGCTTTCATGAAAATTCTCCGTAGAATTCTT
The DNA here is from genome assembly GCA_019454045.1 of Zanthoxylum bungeanum. Classification (NCBI taxonomy): domain Eukaryota; kingdom Viridiplantae; phylum Streptophyta; class Magnoliopsida; order Sapindales; family Rutaceae; genus Zanthoxylum; species Zanthoxylum bungeanum. Next base: position 41,875 of record SKCR01032946.1, read on the forward strand.
GGGAGAAACAACCTTTATTCTAGGAATAAAGATCTACTGTGATAGATCTAAAAGTTGTTGATACTCTCCGAGAACTCGTACATTGAAATAAATGTACGCGACCTAGTGTCTCATACACTTTGAGCATATGGAGTCACAATCGGGCCAATCCAAGTGATTGTAATTGGATTGATGTTAAGAACATCCTTGAGTATCTTAGAGGAACTAATGATGATGTCTTAAACTATGGAGAAGGAGAACTTGAAGTGACTGGGATCACTGCTGCAAGTTTCCAAACCGATAAAAACGACTATAAGTCGCAACAACGGTACTATAAAGTTTGAATAACGGAACAGTGAGCTGGAAATCTTCCATGCAAGATACCGTTACCGAATAAACAACAAAAGTGGAATATTGCTGCAGCTGAGGCATCAATAGAAGCCATTTGGGTCGATAATAAATATAATTAGAATAGATATAGTTCTGTTAGCAGCTGAGCTAGGCTTCAACACAGGCTAAATAATTAATGGTCTCATCAACGATCTATATATATACTTCAAATATTCATCTGATTCGTTTGGATCATACATCGTGGCGATGTGATGATCGAATAAATCGCATCAGATGATAACCAAGCAAATCCACTGACGAAATCATTTTCTCAGCAGAAGTTTGAGCGAACCGTACATAGTTCGGGTGTAGGACACTTGAGTGATTGACTATAGGCCAAGTGGGAGATTGTTGGACATTTATGACCTATAGCATCACTATTTGTACAGATCATGGTGTTGTTGTACAAATTAACTATGTGACAAAGGAAATTGCTCTTTTATCATTTGTAATTAGATTACCAAGATGTATAAATGATAAAAGGTCCATATGATTAGTTCTGGATTGATAAGATATGAGACAGTATCAATCCATGAAGGTTTAATAATTAAATATCCCTAGTCGTAGTATTATCGAGACTGGACATCGATAATGCGGAATAGACTAGTATTGCACTTGTGCGTGTTATGGAGCATAACGACATAGTTCTCATATATTTGGGTATAGGATACTCATTCAAGTGTAATAGGGGGTTGTGTTTACCGATGGTATTGAAACAGCTTCGCTCTGGATAGACCCCTCGGAATTCCATTGGTAGTATGACTATGTGTCTATGGAAGTCCGAATCAGGGTAGGTGTATTTGGTATTAACCTGAGACTTGCATCGCTAATACTTGTGACAATCAATATACTTTGGTTTTGGTCGTCCAGGGCTTTAACCGGTTCTGTGTACGCCTCTTCTGGGTATATTGAGAATCGTAGTGTATTGGGTGTGATGTCAAG
>SKCR01032947.1:0-55222 GCA_019454045.1 Zanthoxylum bungeanum
TCGAGACACGTCAGTTAGACGGTGTGTCTGAACTAAAACCAAATTTTGTTGGACATAATAAGGTTTATCACGAGTCGCTCTGAGCTACTATTTCCTTCAACAGGATATGTATTAACAGTGCAAAAACTTATTTAGAATAAGGTTCCATATAAATCTGTTTGACAGATATCATATAGGATATGAACGGGAAGAAACGAGGTTTCTCATTCCTGATAATTTGGGTATGCCAGGCATAGCGTTTGGATGATACCAAACTAAGGACCCAAATTGGATAAGTGCCAATATAGGTTATCTTAAGGGAAACCTTAAGTATAGTACTTATAAATCCCACATGAGAACAATGTAATTGTTGCTCACCATGCGGTTTTTCCTGAGAGGAATACCGATATGCAGCGGTCAGTGGGAGAATAGTGATACTCGATGAAAATCAGAGTAATACTGTTCAAGGCACGAAGTCCTTAATGGAACACAAATAGTTCATCTATGATGAATCTATACCATTAATCTTCAAATACACAAGAAACTCGTAGATCGGATAGAGTCAGAAAACAACCTAGGGTATGGGTTTCTGATCTAACCTCATAAAGATGTCAATCTTATGGAGGTGTACCATCCGACTACGTTATGAGGAAGTGATACGAGGTATCGACTCCCTGTTATGGCAAAGTGCCATGAGTCCGAAATGGATTCCATGTATAGCAACTATGTTTGGATACTAGTTGTTGTACCATAAGGCATTGTGCCTATGGTACATTAAACGTCTTCAAGGAAGACATACATGGAAGGCAACATACCAACGTGCAAAGCTGAGCTTTTGACGGAAAGGTATGTTATCAACATTATGTTAATAACGGTTCAACCTTTTACCTGTGCCATGGTAAATCCATTTTGAAGATGCTTATTGATAACCTATATTTCATTTATGAAATATGTTAGTTACAAATCAAAATCGCTTTCCTGAAAAGGAAACCTTTTGGAGGATGTTTACAATATCCTGACGATTTTGTATAACCGACAAACAAGGTTTGCGGGTTATTCGATCCATGTTTGGATTGATGCAAGCATAAGGTTCTTGGGAACTGTCGTTTGAAATAATCATAATGGTTTATGATTTGACTCAAAACGAAATAATTCTTGTGTCTATAGGTTAGGAGGTTAGTGGGAGAGCGCACTGACAGTGAAATTCCCATAAAACTATTGTTGAAAGCTTGGCTTTCAATAGAAATTCTCCGTAGAATTCTGGGGAGAACAACCTTTATTAGGAATAAAGATCTACTGGGATAGATTTGGAGTTGTTAACACTCTCTGGGAAATTGTACATTTAAAATGTACTTGTATTGGTGTCTCATACGCTTCAAGCATATGGAGTCACAATCAGGTCAATCCAAGTGACAGTCACTGGATTGAAGTTAAGAACATCTGTTAGTATCTCAGAGAACTAAAGATGCTATCTTAAACTATGGAGATGAGAACTTGAAGTGACTGGGATCACTGCTGCAAGTTTCCAAACAGTTAAATACTGCGGTACTATAAGTTTGAATAACGGGACAGTGAGCTGGAAATCTTCCAAGCAAGATAACTGTTGCCGAATAAACAACAAATGCGGATTATTGCTGCAGCTGAGGCAGCAATAGAAGTCTTTTGGGTCGAAAGTAAATCTAATTAGATTAGATATAGTTCTGTTAGCAGCTGAGCTAGGCGTCAGCATAGGCTAAGGAATTAAAGGTCTCATCGACGATCCAGATATATACTTCTATATCATCTGATTCGTTCGGATCATACATCGTGGCGATGTGATGATCGTATAAATCGCGTCAAACGATAATCAAACAAATCCGCTGACGAAAACCTTTCCTCAGCAATTTGAGCGAACCGTACATAGTTCAGTGTAGGACACTTGAGTGACTCGCAATGTGCCAAGTGGGAGATTGTTAGACAAATGACCCATAGCGTCACTATTTGCACAGATCATTGTGTTGTTGTAGCAATTAACTATGTGACAAAGAAATTGCACTCTCATCATTTGTGATCAGATCACCATAGATATATAAATGAAGAGAGGTCCCTATGATTAGTTCCTGGATTGAGATGATATGAGACAGTATCAGTCCGCGAAGGATTAATCATTAAATATCCCTAGCCGTAGTATTATCGAGACTGGACATCGATAATGCGGAATAGGCTAGTATTGCACTTGTGCGCGTTGTGAGGGCACAACGCATAGTTCTCATATATATAAGTATTGGATACTTATGCAAGTGCGATAGGAGGTCGTGTGTTTCACCGATGGTACGGGAAACAGCTTCGCTCTGGATAGACCCTTCGGAATCCCATTGGTATTATGACTAGGTGTCTATGGGAGGCCGAAATCAAGGTAGGTGTGTATAGTCTTAACCTGAGACTTACATCGCTAATACTTACGACAATCGGTAAACTTTGGTTTTGGTGGTTGGGGGATCTTAACTGGTTCTGTGTTCACCACTTCTGGGTTTATCAGAGAGTCGTAGTGTATTGGATGTGATGTCGAGACGGAAGTATCACTCCAGTCATAATGGAGATGATGTCACGCAGGATACGGTATTAGTGCTCTTTTAGTGTGCGCATCCAATCGGGATATTATGACCAGGTCATGAATATCCGATTATAGAGACTAGTTACCAGACATCCGATATGTGTTTCGGACGGGGCAGACACTTATCCAGCCCCAGCCCTAGCACGTGACCATCCGATACTGGGCCGATATGCACAATACAATTGTATACTACGCTTGATACAGATCTAGATATTCTTGATGAATATGTCCGGAGAACTTGGGAAGACTTGGTGCTTTGCTAGGAGTCGACCTTGTCTCGTAAATCGGTAGAACGTAGTACTTGGTACGTACGTGATTCGGATACTCCGACGACCGTATTTACTGCCAAATTATCTGGGGATCTCATGGGTCGCTTCCCGATAATCCACCGATGACGCACAACTCGCACTCTTGAATAATCTGGGATTATAATAGAAGAGAGAGAAAATTAATCTTGGATTAATAACGGAGATATTTTATCCGGGATAAAATATCGTCTAAAGAGAGATAACGATTAATTTGGAATTAATCGGTAAATTAATATATTCGATATATTATACGAAATTAGATTTCGACGCGTAATTAAAATTAGATTTTAATTCAGGCAAACGAGTTAGTTTGGAATTAATTCGTTAGCGACGTCAAATTATTCGATTGAATTAACGTCGCGACGTAAGCTCGGTATTTCGGAAATATCGAACCCGAACGCGTGAGTGCACGTGGGCCCACTTTCATTGGGAAACGTGTGGGGCCCACATGACACATGTCAGATATGCATTAACTTTGACACATGTCATATTATGCTTATTTGGCACTCTAATGCTTTGCATGGAGATTGTGTACAATGCACTCAATGGTATTGCATGGAAATGAAGTGTTTGACACTTAAGCCTTTGCATGAATTTGTGTCATAAGTTTATTATTAATTTAATGATTATGGCATAAATATAAATTGATTTTTGGTAATCATTTAATTAAACAAACCATTACACAATTTTCTCTCATTTTCTCTCTTCTCTCTCACGGCAATGGAAGCAATTCTTCACTGGTTTTGAACCAGTTTGGGCGTGACAATAGGGAAGCAAAGAGTGGTTCTCATGGTGAGAAATCAAGTGCTAGCACACTTACAAGTCTTGCGAAGGTGGTAGGGAGGTTCCCCATGAGACGGGATCCATCCGACGATGATTGGAGTCCGTTTCTTCACTCAATTTTCTGTTTTGTAGGCAGTGGACTGCATGCAGTAGGCTTACATGGCAGTGCGTTTTTTGGCTTGAATCGTCTCCAAATCGACTCTACCGATCAATGTGAGTATTCCGCTACCTCCGTTGATGTGTTCACACATAATTTCATGTTGTTTGATCTTGGGACCTTTTATAGAAAACCAACAGTGTCATAACTAAGTTAGTATCTAGGGTTGTGATCAATTCATATCACGGGTTATAGGGTTAGATTATAATTGGGTATATAAAAAGTTTATTTATTGAGTCTTAATCTTAATGCTTTTTATTAACTGGCCATTAATAAAAATTGACTAAATAAAACTTAAAATGAACTAGACATAGAGATTTTTAGTTAAAGACCACAGACTTAACAACCCACGATCTTCTTTAAGGATAGATAAACCTTTAATAGATTTCCTTACAGGATAGGAATATACGTTGGGCGGCGGGGTAATCATAATTGGAATTCAATCTTAATAAATCTAGGTAATTTAATTGACATAGACATATGGTTCAATTGATTATTTAGGTATTTGTAAATGATCGTTCCGAAAGAGGCTTTTACATAATTTAGTATTCCAGATTAATAACTCAATATTTTACCAAACTATGATTTAACTACTTCATCATTTAATAAGTATTGGAGAATTCACAACCCTGGATAGTTTTAATTCTCATTAATCTACTCTCAATTCTTTTACTTGTTTTAAATTTAGAATCATCGTCATTTTAATCAAACAACTTGTTAGATATCAGTAATCACTTAACCTCATAAAATTAATAGAATAGGTAATAAGTCCTCGTGGGATCGATATCTTTTTATACTACTTGAACGATACGTGCGCTTGCGTTTAACGTGTGTGATTACGCCAGGTCAAGTTTTTGTCGCCGTTGCCGGGGACTTCTTTATCTTTTACTATTAGTTTAAAGGTTAGAAACGTTACTTGTGTCTAATTTTTCCTTTTTACTTATTACTTTCGTTTTATTGTGTTTCAGGTTATCACAATCTTAATGAGACGAACCAGAAGCTTTGAACTACAACCGCTTGACCCAGAAATTGAAAGAACCATCAGACAATTGAGAAGAGAAAGGTGACAAGGCCAAGAAGCAATTATTAACATGGAACCTGAACCTTTGCAAGTTGCACCACCAATTCCTATTCGAGACAGAACAATTCCGCAAACAGACTCATTTCATGTATTGTACTTCCTCCCTTACCAGCAAATGCAGGTGACATCAAAACTTGCATTCAGATGATACAACAATCAGTACAGTTTGGAGGGAATGCAACTGAAGATCCTAATGCCCACATCAGCAACTTCCTGGAAGTTTGCGGTACTTTCAATTACAACCGAGAAGCTGAAGAAGCAATGCGACTTCGTGTTTTTCCATACTCTTTGAAGGACAGAGGTAAAGCTTGGCTACATTCACTACCAGCTGGTTCCATCACCACTTGGAACGCTTTAGCCACCAAATTTCTTGCAAAGTACTTTCCACCAGCCAGAACTGGAAAGTTGAGGAATGACATCACATCCTTTGTACACAAGAATCAGAAACTCTCTACGAAGCTTGGGAAAGGTACAAAGATTTACTCAGGAAATGTCCTCACCATGAGATTCCAAAATGGCTTCAAGTCCAAACATTCTATAATGGACTTTCTGGAATAATGAGAACCACAATTGATGCTGCTGCTGGAGGAGCTTTAATGGCAAAAGGAGAAGATCAAGCCTGGGAACTAATCGAAGAAATGGCCAACAACAACTCTTTGTGGCCAACTGAAAGAAGCTTGATTCAAAGAATTGCAGGAATATATGAGGTTGGAGCTAATACAGCAGTCAACACCAAGCTGGATCAGATATGCAAATTCATGGAGACTCTTACCATTGGATCCACAAGTTCAGGAGCACCAGAATCAAATCAACATGAAGAAACGGTGAATTATGTCAACAATTTCAACAGGCAGGGGAACAATCCATATTCCAACACCTACAACCCTGGGTGGAGGAATCATCCTAATTTTTCATGGAGTAACAATTCAGGCCAACAGCAAAAGAACTATCCACCACCTGGATTCCAGCAACAGAATAAAGGCCAGGAGCAGACAAATGAACCAGTGATGGCAGAGATGTTAGCTCAATTAAAAAGATATGAAGCCATGATTCAGAGCCAATCAGCTTCCATCAAAGCACTGGAGAATCAGATCGGACAACTGGCCAATGCTCAGAGTTACAGACCACCTGGTAATCTTCCCAGCAACACAGAACCAAATCCAAGGAACATGGGAAAGGAGCAGTGTAATGCCATCATGTTAAAAAGTGGTACTGAAATCAACAAAGATGTTGGAGCCAAAACAGCTGCTGAGGAATTTCCAAAAGAAGCTGAACAACAGATGAAGGAAAAAGAAGCAAAGGAAAAAGAACAGATCACTCCACCTCCACCATTTCCTCAACGCCTTCAGAAAAGTAAACTGGACAAGCATTTTGCTCGATTCTTGGAGGTTTTCAAAAAGCTGCACATCAACATTCCTTTTGCAGAAGCTTTGGAACAAATGCCCAGCTATACTAAATTCATGAAAGATATTCTTTCACGAAAACGGAGATTGGGAGATTATGAGACAGTAGCATTATCAGAAGAATGCAGCGCCATCATTCAGAGAAACTTCCCCCAAAGTTGGAGGATCCTGGAAGTTTCACCATTCCTTGCATCATTGGAGAACATAACTTTGGTAAGGCTTTATGTGATTTAGGTGCAAGTATTAATTTGATGCCTTTTTCTATTTTCAGGAAACTACAAATTGGAGAAGAAACAATGCCAACTTCAGTCTCTCTACAACTTGCTGATAGAACGCTTGTATTTCCAAGAGGCGTAGTTGAGAATGTGCTGGTCAAAGTTGACAAATTCATTTTCCCAGCAGATTTTATTGTCCTTGATATGGAGGAAGACGCAGACGTGCCAATCATCCTCGGAAGACCATTCTTGGCTACAGGTCGAACCATTATTGATGTACAAAAAGGAGAATTAACCATGAGGGTACAGGACCAAGAAGTAACATTCAATGTTTTCAAGGCCATGAATTTACCAGACGATGAAAAGAAGGAGGAATGTTTCAGACTTGATGTGATACACAGTACCATTCAGAACTCCAATGCAATGCAAAGTTCTACTGACAAACTTAAAACATGTCAATTGTCTGTGGAGCCTGAAGATAAAGCGTCTTTTGTACTGAAAGAGCCAATTCTTGCACAACAAGCAACAGAAGAGAAAGGATCCACCAGCTCAACGAATGGAGGAATTTCACAAACAGCCTTTTGAGGATGCCAAATTACAAAGAAAAGGCAAAAAAAAGACATGATGAGAAATTAGTGCGCATACAACTGGAACCAGGGCAGAAGGTACTGTTAAACAAATCAAGGGGGAAATTCTTCCCTTGGAAGCCAAATCACGGTGGTCAGGTCCATTTGTGATCACCAAAGTTTTTCCAGATAGAGCCGTTGAGATACATGATCCTGACTCCAACAAAACTTTCAAAGTTAATAACAGGCGTGTTAAGCACTATTGGGGAGAACCGTTGGAGCGACAAAAAGAAAGTGTCATACTTTCAGATTCAGCATAACGTTCGAAAAGTCACGTCTAGCTGACGACCATTAAACTTAGCGCTAGCAGGGAGGCAACCCATGCAAATTTAGTATATATTGCAATTTGGTGTGATTTACTTTTGTGTGTTTAGTTTTTGCAGTTTAAGACATTTCAAGATGGAAGAAGCTCTCGCAAGTCTTCACAAGCAATTTCCTTCTCTCCCTCAAAAATCTCTGATGAAAGTTTACAAAGCTCGCTTGGAACGAATGAGACTACTAATGATCAAAGGTATTCCTACTGATATTTGTTGGGTAATCGAAGCACGAATCCGTCTAGCAGGTGAGTTTTCTGAGACTTGTAGTTCTTATTTACCTGGTTTTGGAAGAAGCACCTATGCAAAGAAACGTAGAGCTAAGCAAATAGGCGTTTGTTACAAATGTGCGCGTTGGAATTGCAATACTCGTTGTCGTTCTTTAGGAATGGTGTCTGATAATCGTGAAGATAAAATTAAATTCATTAGGGATGGCTTGAGTAAGGAGTCTTTAGATGATATTTCTTCGACTCTTGAGACGCATCCCAGTGGATATGTTCATATAGCCATTCACAAATTACACACACAATTCAAAAAGAAAGACAACAATTAAGTCTAGGGAATCTGACTCAAAAAGACCCTGTTTGCCAATTTATAAGAAAATTGGATGGGAAGCTTGTTCCGGACGCATAGATGTCAATCAAGCCGTTACTTTTCTTGTACATATTATATCTCTTTGTCTTTTTCTAGTAATTGATTTGTTTTAATGTTTTCTCCGACATGATCCAGATCTTGTTGACTATCACGATCTATTTTATTATTTTGCTACTAATCGTCCTTCGGAAGATACTTGTGCTATTATTTTATTCACCCTTTTCAGGTACTATAAATTCAACTCATCATTGCACTTTTGAAGACATCCATAGTAAAAAAATGGAAGCCACTTCAAGAAGACAAGTTGAAAACATTTGTGTGTTTTGCGGTAGTACTGTTGGTACTAAACCACAATACATAGAAGCAGCACAGGAATTGGGTCGAGTCTTAGCAGCAAGGAATATGCACTTAATATATGGCGGAGGTAATCTTGGACTTATGGGGATCGTTTCAAAGGCTGTACAGGAAGGAGGCAGTCACGTTTTGGGAATCGTCCCAAAACCATTGGCAGAGGCAAATCTTATTGAACCAACAAACGGAGAAGAACTAATTGTGCCAGGTATGTCTGAACGACTGGTAGAAATGATTAACCGTTCTGATGCTTTTATTGCTTTGCCAGGTGGTTTGGGTACATTGGAGGAAATTTTTATTGTACTATCTTGGGCGAACCTGAACATACACCAGAAACCAATTGGGTTGTACAACGTTGATGGGTTTTACGATTTTCTTTGTGTGTTTCTTGATGATGCTCGGAGAAATAGGTTCGTGTCAAAGCCTATGAAAGAACTCCTCTTTACTGCCAGAACTGCACCGGATCTAATAGACCAACTCATAGCCTATGAACCGAAAGTTGATCCTATCATTTCAAAGATAAAATGGTCCGAGGACGATCGTGGTAAGAAGCGTCGAATTAATCTGGATCTTAACCTTTATTTCCTGTAGAATTTCAACTAATCAGGTACGATTTTCTAAACTCTTCTTCTACTGTTTAGGACATTGGGGACAATGTCTCATTTAAGTTTGTGGGTGAGGAATAGTTAATAGTACTTGTTTGTATTGTGTTTTTATTTCTAGTCCAAAATTTTTCGAAAATACAAAAAAATTAAAAAATTAATAAAAACAAAGGGCATATTTAAAGCTAGGTGATGGTTTGGTGTCTTCCTTCACTCACTACCTTTTTATAAGGAAAAGCTGTGGAGGCACCTAGGTAATCATTCACTTGTAGCGTGTTGTGACAGACTAGTTTGGAGGACTCGTTGTTTATTCCTGACAACAAGCGATAAGAGCCTAAGGGGCTTGGGTATTTAAGTGAGCCTCACTCCACCTTCCCTCTGGGGAATCTACAATAGGAAGTCCATTCGACAGTTAGTCACACACCATAAACTGAGCCTTTGATTAAACTTTTAAAAAACATGTAAATTATAGTTATATGACCAGTAGAAATGTTTTGTTGTTATGTTGACTAAAAAGATGAAATTGGTAAGAAATAGCTGTGTAAGGAATTCTCACTCCTGAGACGTATTTCAAACCTAATTCAAAACAAGTTAATTTTTGTTTATTCACTTTTGAATTATTAAATCTGTAAATTCTCCATAAAACTGACTAAAATGAATCTTCATATACTTAGTTAGCAGATATTATCAACATACATGGTAACATACAGACATGAGCTAAAATTGAAAAGTTTGTAATATCCAGTACTCTAGTTTAATTGGAGAAGCATCTAAAAAAATAGTGATGGAATAAAAATAAAAAAAAAAAACATCTGAGATCCGAGTTATTAAGTCTGTAAGGGTATTTTAATACCTAGTGCCCTAAAACCAACTGGTTTGGGAGTCATTGGCCCAAAGCTCATTACATGGATCAAAAAGATGATAGAAATAAATTTATATATATGTATATATATCTGAAGTCTGAGTAATTAAGTCCTTAGGGGTGTCTTAACACCTGATGCCCTAAAGCCAACTGGTTTGGGAGTCACCGACCTAAAGCTCGCTACATAGATGGAAGATATTGTATATAATAAAAAAATAGAGAAAAAATCAAAGAAAAAATCAGAAAAATCAGAAAATTATTCCATTACTACAAAAAGGTGTGAAATCTAATAGAACTTTAGGACAAAAAATTACTCTCTTATCAACTGCACTTATGACTGTTGTGGGCAAAAAAATGAGTTGTTTAATATTTTGTTGACTGTGTATATGAAGAATGGTAAAAAATAATCGGAGAATTTACTTATTCAGTAATTTAGAATGAAACAAAACATCTACTAACTTGGATTAGAAATTTCACCTGATTAGTCACTAACATCTTTATTCTCTTTTCGCTTGTCTTTTTGCTTTTGTGTGCATTAGTTCACTACCTTTTTACTTTTATAAAATGTTTGTGGGTATCATTGCTGTAAACCCTCACGAGACTACAACTCGTCCACGGGACACCTAGGGGTTTAAAGGCTTGTTGCAAATGCTAAATGCAATCGTGATCCCTACGAAAATGGCTTAGTTAAATTTTATTATGTTATTTTATTTTGCTCGAGGACTAGCAAAATGTTAGGTTTGGGGGGGTGATGAGTGATAAATGTATCACTATTTCCCACTCATTTAACCTAATATTTTGTATAGTTTCTTGAGTTTTGTGAATATTTTGATGTGTTTTGTGTTATTTTGCAGATAAATACAGTTTCAGGACATTCTGGAGGTGTTTTGGGGCAAAATGGGCAAAACTGGACAAAAAGGGCAAAATCGTCATTTCAGCGTCGCGACGCTGAAGCCTTGCGCGTCGCGACGCCCAGAGTGCGCCGAATCTACTAAAATGCGCTTGGTCAACGGGTCAGAATTTGAGAAGTTTGACTTTGCTAACGTGCGCCGTGCCACGTGTCACCATCACAGAAGATCTGCTAACGTGCACCGCGTGCCACGTGTCAACAAATCAACGAGCCGCCTTCAGAAGCCGCCTTCATAATTGGAATTCAATCTTAATGAATCTAGGTAATTTAATTGACATAGACATATGGTTCAATTTGATTATTCTATGTATTTGTAAATGAACGTTCGAAAGAGGCTTTTACATAATTTAGTATTCCAGATTAATAACTCAATATTTTACCCAACTATGATTTAACTACTTCATCATTTAATAAGTATTGGAGAATTCACAACCCTAGATAGTTTTAATTCTCATTAATCTACTCTCAATTCTTTTACTTGTTTTAAATTTAGAATCATCGTCATTTTAATCAAACAACTTGTTAGATATCAGTAATCACTTAACCTCATAAAATTAATAGAATAGGTAATAAGTCCTCGTGGGATCGATATCTTTTTATACTACTTGAACGATACGTGCGCGTGCGTTTAACGTGTGTGATTACGCCGGTCATCTGCTATATATAACTTTAAGTTTGTTAAAAAAACACAGCTGTCTCCTTTGATCAGCATCAGTAATATTATGTAGAACCGAAGTTCTACAATGATGTTCCTTAGGTGTGACAATAATATTGCGTTTTAGCTACTAAGTTGTCCAAGTATTTAAGGATCTAGTCCACAATACTATACAGACAATCGCATGCATAATAATAATATTATTAAAACTTATAATCTATAAAGTCACTTAGCAACTTCTTAAGTTGTAACAAATTCCCTCTATATAGTGGAATCAATTGTGACACTCTCACTGCATCTTTTCTAACTCATTATGATGTAACCATCTGTCGTCAATATCAGATTCAAAATCTAATCTCAATGACCCTAATGATAGCAAATTATTATCTCCATGAATTAGAAACTCATTTTTAATATCTCAAATATATTACATAACATGCTTCAAGATCTTTCTATGGTCTACAGCTTATCAAAATAACTCGCAAGATTCATGAAAAAATTGATATCATTAATCGTATATAATACAATATTCATTATGTCATAACTCAATAATGCATAAGATTAATTAGACTTTCTAATCAATTCTCATTTGACTTAAGAATCATCCTACATGAAATATGAATATTATATATATAAAAGACACACCAACTATCAAACAGTTATACTAACTATCACACAAATAGTCAAGTTGTGTCCTTTATCAGATCATATCCAATGCTTGATTAATGAGAGTATCTCACAAGTCACTTAGTTTTATATAAAATATAAACTTTATACTTGATATAACAGAGACTACTCTCATTATTTCACGAAGAAAGGCAAGTTCAGGTAAATCTTTTACCTGACAAACATATTATTATTACTTTAATAATAAATATGTCGTTAACATATATCACTAGAGAGAATTCTATACGCTCCCACTGACCCTACTAACACATATATATTCTCTATTTTTGATTCGAGTTAAACAGTTTGATTACAAAATCAACTAGAGACTACACTTTCGGAAAGCTCCCCTGAGTCTACAAGTACACTCCATAAGCTAATATACAAAAATGTGATTTCAACATAACATAAAATCCAAGTTTATTCCCCAATAGATCTATTCAATAAAGAAATCCATTTAGGAACATCATTTTTCATTCTTTGGCCAAAATACGTAATTTTATTCTAAGCAATAACCAACAGAGATTTTTGAGTGTAGCTTCTCATACATAGTCAGATTATAAAAAGTCAAACCTTTAGTTAGCTCACTTCACAGTTATCACAGTATAACTGGGATATTGATTCCTCAGAGAGATGTTTACGAAGGAACTAAGTCACTTAATTAGAATTTTAGCAATAACTTAATTAAAGGAAAAGATTTAATTGCTAATTTAAAATAAAAATATGAAAAATACTTAGGGATTATCAATAGAGAAAAAAACAACAAAGCGTAAGGAATCCATTTCGTATTGCGTCCCCATATTTAATGTTTGATTCCTTTTATTACTTAATTGAGGGTTTCACTTCCCAAACCAACAATCGAAGAATAAATCAATTTAAAACACATTAAATCGTAAGGTAATTGATATATAATTTTTTCTATATTAAAAGTAAAATATATTAATATTATGACATATCTAGTGTCGATAATATATCCAAGAGCAATACTGCAGCAGAAGATTAACTCATAAAATAAAAATAAATCACAACTGGGTTCCCCAACCACACATGGAAAAAGCAAGACTATTTCTATATAAGAATTAGTAAAAAAACAATCTCTAAATTATTCAAAAATTACAAGATGAAAGATAATAATAATAAAATACCAATTGTATTAAACATTAAAAATTATTCAGAAATCATGAGCATAAATATGGAATTTAAGTACAAGAGTTCAACCTTAACTTTGCTGAGGAAATTAGTTCGCCATAAAATAAATAAGCATAGCCTGAAAATAATGGAGAAACATGTTCAACTCAGCACTAGATTTGATTTTTGTAACTCTCGTATCTTTCTGCTTGCGACACTCCTCTCTAGCGTGAAGCTTGTAGTTTACGTGAAAAAGCCCCATTTCCAAAGTGACGTCCTGGGCTATTTATTATTTTGTTGTGCACTAAAAGAAACCTAATCAATTTTTATAGCCTTCACGTGTATCTAGATTGCTTTCCTTATTGACTTTGACTACTTGCCATTTTATTCTCTTTTTTACAATTCGATAGTGCACCAAATTTGACCTGTCAATAAATGCACAAGTGTCAGGAATATCAATATGATTCTAACTTCAATTTTTGCAGACTATATATTTTGGCAATCAATTTGTAAGGAAATTCTCAATTCCTATAAAAATAAAAATAAAACCATTAAATTAGCTTAAATAGTAAACACTTTCTAAATTAATATGATGATAAATTATATAATAAAATATAAAATATAGAGCTAAATACTTAACAATAGAGCCGAATAAGTGATGCTCAAAGTACATTTTCATGCACTCATCACAACCCTCAATTAGATTATTGCTAGTCCCTAGTAATTCAAGCGCAAAAAGAAAATACAAACTAAACTAAATTTAAAATAAGATAAAAATAAATAAACTATCTAAGTCACTTTCATATGGATCACTATTGCATTTAACGTATGCAATAAGCCTTTAAACGTATATGTGGCCCTAGTGGACGAGTTATAGTCTCGTGAGGGCTTACAGTGACGACACCCACAAACGTCATTCAAAACATAAATAATGATAATAAAAACACAAACAAAATTAATGATGTAAAATAAAAAAAAATGCGTCTTAGTCAGATTTACACAATAACTTCCTCAAAGAATACTTAATGATATGGCTCAATGAAACGTTCAAAATACAATCTAAGTCAAAAAGGTAAGCTTATCAGGAGCAAATTTGTGTGTGTGTGAAACAATTCTAACAAATTTCATTCCTCAAATCATCAATCTTAACAATGTCAAATCAAAAGTTCAACCGAATGGGTCTAACCAATCTATTATCTTAAAATTATCATAAATTAGTCATTCTTTTTTTTTTTTGAAGAAAAATATTTCACAAGGCAAGGTATTTTGTTTTTTTTTTTTTGCATTAGTTAGGAGCTTTCACACTACCTGTTAAGGTAGCCCTCTTCTCACGGTATATCTTTCGATCGAACAATCTCAATTCTATTGTCTCAATATGAAACCTGAAGTCTGAATTAGGCTAGAATCGAAAAGTGCTTAAATTGAAACATACTCAAGATAAAACTCAACTCAAAGATTCAAAATTGACTCAAATAGTGTTTATCTTTTCTAAGAGCCATAGCCTAAAGTAGATCAATAATTGCATTTTGTATCATCGGACTACGTATATCCAACTAAGAGAAAATTCCTTTTTTTTAATAAAAATATGAAAACAGGAATAACGCATGAACAACCAGACAAAACATATGATATTACCACCCCAATCTAAATCAAACATTATCCTCAATGTTAACAACAATAAGGATGTTAAAAAAGGAAGGAGTTCACCTGATAAGAGAGAGCATGAACCTAGGTGTGAAACATGGTGTCGTCCTACAAAAGAACCAGAAAACAAAACAAAACAAAACAAACAAAAGGAAAAAGAAAGAAAATAAATAAATAATATGTACAAATAATGAGGAGGTAAAGATCAATCCTCATAAGCCGGGTCAGCAAAAAGGGCATCCTCCACTGCAGGGATTTTATTATCAAAGAATGGTTTTTAACCTCTGTCCATTAACTTTGAACACTCTACCGTCCCTGGGGTTTTCCACTTTGACAGCTCCATTTGGGAAAACTTGCTTCACAATAAAAGGTATGGTCTATCTTGACCACAATTTGCCTGGGTGAAGATGCAGTCTAGTGTCATAAAGGTAGTCTTTTTGATTTGGCATAAAGTTTTTCCTCATGATATGTCTGTCATTAGCAGCTTTCATCTTTACTTTATAGATGCATGAGTTGTCATAAGCATTATTCCTAAGTTCTTCAAGTTATGCCAGTTAGAGCTTTCGTTGTGTGCCTGCAATACTTAAATCGAAGTTAAGAGCTTTAATAGCCCAATAAGCTCTATGTTCTAACACAACTAGTAAATGACATGCCTTTCCAAATACAAGGCTAAAAGGAGAGATCTAAAGTAGGGATTTGTAAGCTGTACAGTATGCCCAATATGCATCGGAAAGTCATAAAGACCAATCCTTACAGTCTGGGTTTACCGTTTTCTCCAATATTTGTTTTATCTCCCTATTTGCTAATTCTACCTGCCCATTTGTTTGTGGGTGATAAGCAATGGAAATCTTATGCACTACACTGTACCTGTGAATCAAAGACTCAAAAGATTGATTACAAAAATGTTTCCCTTCATCACTAATAATGACACGTGGCGTGCCAAAGTATAACATTACATGCTCCTTTAAGAATTTAACCACAATGGTGTTATCATTAGATTGGAACGCCACTACCTCAACCCATTTACACATATAGTCTACTACAAGAAGAATATAAAGATCTCCAAAAGAAGGCGGAAAAGGTCCCATAAAATCAATACCCCAATAATTAAATATTTCAATGACAAAAATAGGGTTAAGCGACATCATATGACGACGGGATAATGCACCTAATTTTTGAAACCTTTCACAGGAATGACAGAAACCATTTGTATCTTTAAATAAAGTAGGCCAATAAAAACCACACTGTAAAATCTTTACAGCAGTTTTCTTTACTATAAAATAGCCTTCACATGCATGGGAATGATAGAATGTAAGTACACTCAAAACCTCATCCTCAGGAATGCAACGTCGTAATATTTGGTCAGGGCAATATTTAAATAAATATGGATAATCCCAATAAAAGTTACCTACCTCGACTAAGAATTTACTCTTATTTTGTGCACTCCAGATAGATGAAAACTCACCAGAAAGTAAGTAATTAACAATATGTGCAAACCATGGTCCTGCGTGATAGAAAAAATGTGTTCATCATGGAAGTCATCATGAATGGTAGGCCATCGGCTGAGTCATTAAACTCTAGACGAGGTAAGTGATCTGCCACCATAATTTGAACACCCTAATTATCCTTGATTGTTAGATCAAATTCCTGCAACATCAAAATCCACCTAATCAATCTTTCTTTATCATCCTTTTTAGAAATGAGATACTTAAGAGTTGTATGATCAGTAAAAATAGTGATAGGTGAACCAATCAGATATGCACCAAATTTATCTAAAGCCAAAACTATAGCTAATAGTTTTTTTTACAGTTGTGGAATAGTTCACTTGAGCACTATTAAAGTTATGTTAGCATAGTAAACAACAAAATGCTTCCTTTCCCTTCTTTGACCTAAAACTTCTCCAACTGTATATGTTGGTTTCTATTAAGGTCCCGGATCGATTATAAGCATGAAAAACATTGCGAATACATATCGACGAAGTTGCGGAATACTCACATCGATCGGTTGAGACGATTTGAAGCCGAATGGAGCCAAAAACGCTCACTGGTTTGGCACCACTGCTGTGCAGAATTTGCTCACTGTTTTGGGCGTGAAAATGGTCCTTCCGCAAGCTCCAAGCTTCGTCGAACGGATCCCGCCTCATGGGTGGACTTCCCTAACACCTTCGCAACTCTCGTAAGTGTGCTAGCACTTGAGTTTTTTGCCACAAAAACTCACTCATGCTTCCCTTAAGCTCACGCCTGTGAGGTGTGCAGAAGAGAGAAAACAGCCCTTTTTGGGCTTGAGAAAGAGAGAAGAAATGAAGGAGTAATGTAATGGTTGAGTTGTGAAAATGAATTACCAAAATGCTTTATATATTTTTCCAAAAATAATAAGCATTTACCACTTTAATTTATCAAATAAAGTCAAATGGTAATGGCTTGCTCAACCACCAACACTATTCCAACCACACACATCAACTATTCATTTTACTTTAATAAAGTGATGTGTGTCTATCAATCAATCAATCACATCAATCAAAGTGACATTTGATTTGACGCTTGATGTGACGAATGATTTGACGCTTGATGTGACTTGCGTTGCCGCACTCGAATTCGAAATACGAATGCGCTCGCAATCACACTCGGGCTCGGTTTCGCTAATTCCTAATTAGCGAATTTTCCGTCGCGTCGTAATTAAATGATTACGCCTAGCGAATTCACTATTCACGTCGCTAACGAATTAATTCCAAATTAATTCGTTCGCCCGAATTAAAATCCAATTTTAATTCCGCGTCGAAATCCAATTTCGTTTAATATATTGAATATATTAATTTACCGATTAATTCCAAATTAATCGTTATCTCTCTCTAGACGATATTTTATCCTAGATAAAATATCTCCGTAATTAATCCTAGATTAATTTTCTCTTTCTTCTATATAATCCCAGATTATTAATGAGTGCGAGTTATGCGTCATCGGTGGATTATTGGGAAGCGACCCATGAGATCCCCGGACAATTTGGCAGTAAATACGGTCGTCGGAGTATCCGAATCACGTACGTACCAAGTACTACGTTCTACCGATTTACGAGACAAGATCGGCTTCTAGCAAAGCTCGAAGTCTATCCAATTCTCCGGTAATATTCTCTAAGAATATTTAAGATCTATATCAAGCGAAGTATACCAAGTATCGTGTATATCTGCCCAGTATCGGATAGTCACGTGCTAGGGCTGGGGCTGGATAAGTGTCTGCCCCGTCCGAAGCACATATCGGATGTCTGGTAACTAGTCTCTATAATCGTATATACATGACCTTGTCATAATATCCCGATGGCTGGCCAGCACTTAAGAGCACTAATACCGTATCCTGCGTGACATCATCTCCACTATGACTGGAGTGATACTTCCGTCTTGACATCACACCCAACACTCTCCGATTCTCAATATACCCAGCATCGGCGTACACAGAACGGTTAGAGTCCTAGACGACCTCAACAAAAGTATACTGATTGTCGTAAGCATTAGCGGTGCAAGTCTCAGGTTAAGACCATACACACATACCCTGATGTCGGACTCCCATAGACACATAGTCATAATACCAATGGGATTCCGATGGGTCTATCCAGAGCGAAGCTGTTTCCCGTACCATCGGTGAAACACAACCTCCTATCGCACTTGCTTGAGTATCCAATACCCAAATATATGAGAACTATGCCGTTGTGCCCTCACAACGCGCACAAGTGCAATACTAGCCTATTCTGCATTATCGATGTCCAGTCTCGATAATACTCCGGCTAGGGATATTTAATGATTAATCCTTCGTGGACTGATACTGTCTCATATCATCTCAATCCAAGAACTAATCATAGGGACCTCTCTTCATTTATATATCTTAGGTGATCTAATCACAAATGATGAGAGTGCAATTTCCTTGTCACATAGTTAATTTGTACAACAACACTATGATCTGTACAAATAGTGACGCTATGGGTCATGTTATCCAACAATCTCCCACTTGGCACATAGCCAGTCACTCAAGTGTCGAACACCCGAACTATGTACGGTTCGCTCAAATTGCTGAGAAAAGGTTTTCGTCAGCGAATTTGCATGATTATCGTCTGACGCGATTTATACGATCATCACATCGCCACGATGTATGATCCGAACGAATCAGATGATATAGAAGTATATATCTGGATCGTCGATGAGACCTTTAATTCTTTAGCCTTGTGCTGACGCCTAGCTCAGCTGCTAACAGAACTATATCTAATCTAATTAGATTTATTATCGACCCAATTGGCTTCTATTGCTGCCTCAGCTGCAGCAATAATCCGCATTTGTTGTTTATTCGGCAACAGTATCTTGCTCGGAAGATTTCCAGCTCACTGTCCCGTTATTCAAACTTTATAGTACCGCAGTATTTAACTGTTTGGAAACTTGCGGTAGTGATCCCAGTCACTTCAAGTTCTCATTCTCCATAGTTTAAGACAACATCTTTAGTTCTCTAAGATACTAACAGATGTCCTTAACTTCAATCCAGTGACTATCACTTGGATTGTCGTGATTGTGACTCCATATGCTCAAAGCGTATGAGACACCATATCAAGTACATTTTAAATGTACAATTTCCCAGAGAGTGTTAACAACTCCAAATATATCCCAGTAGATCTTTATTCCTTGAATAAAGGTTGTTTACTCCCAGAATTCTACGGAGAATATCTATGAAAGCCAAGCTTTCACCAATTGCTTTATGGGAATTTCATTATCAGTGCTCTCCCACTAACCTCCTTATATACACAAGATCATGGCACTTTGCCATAATAGGGAGTCGATACCTCGTATCACTTCCTCAAATCGTAATCAGATGGTATACCCTCATAAGATTTATATCTTTAAGGGGTTACATCAGAAACCCATACCCCAGGTTGTTTCCTGATTCTCTCCGATCTACGCGGTTCTTGTGTATTCGAAGATTAATGGTTTAGTTTCATCCTTGATGAACTATATGTGTTCCATTACGGACTTCGTGCCTTGAATAGTATTACTCCGATTTTCATCGAGTATCACTATCCTCCCACTGACCACTGCATATCGGTATTCCTCTCAGGAAAAACCGCATGGTGAGCAACAATCACATTGTTCTCATGTGAGATTTACAAGTACTATACTTATGGTTTCCCTTAGGATAACCTATAATTGGCACTTATCCAATTTGGTTTCTAATTTGGTATCATCCAAACGTTATGCCCGGCATACCCAAATTATTAGGAATGAGAAACCCTGTTTCTTTCCTGTTCATATCCTATATGATATCTGTCAAACAGATTTATATGGAACCTTATTCTAAATAAGTTTTGCACTTTTAATACATATCATGTTGAAGGAAATGATAGCTCAGAGCGACTCGTGATAAACCTTATCATGTCCAACAAAATTCGGTTTTCGTTCGGACACACCGTCTAACTGACGTGTCTCGGGAGGAGTCCTCATCTGAAAGAATACTATACTCTTTCATGTATGTTTGAAACTTACTGCTTAAGTATTTTCCATTACGGTCTTACCGTGACGGTATAATACTATAGTCGATCTGTTTATCTACTTCGTGTCGAAACTCTAATAGTTTCCGATCTGTGTTCTTCAAAAGAAACACATAACCATAACGTGATGCCACATCCGTTAAGGTCACGAAATATTCATGTTCACATCTAGCCTAGCTAGATATGGGCCCACTTGCTTCACCATGCATAGGGCTAACAGATCGGTGGCACTTTCACTATTACCAAGTAAATAGTGTTTTAGGTACTTTACCTAACAAACTAGATTCGTAGACTTTATTTGAATAGTCAAATCAGTCCTAGTACCCACTCTTCAAAAGTACGGAAATACGAATCTTGTTTAATTGTGTCCCAGACAACAATGCCACAAATAAGTCTCTATTGATCAAATCAATTTGAGCTATTTATTTGTCATTTTATATGTTTTGAGATTTTAATTATATTCAAAATATAAATTATGTTATTCACATCTAATGTGTTTATCTCAGTATCATCTTTATATAATGAAACACTTAGTGTTCTAGAATATAAAGGTTTATCCACAATGGATTAAACACTGATATAGAGATAATGTCTCTAGTCAAACTAGTTACATTATAACAGTTCCTAATTTAAGTACACACCCGAAGGGTAGTTCCTAAACTTAGGTATCTACGGTCGAAACAGCGACTTTCGTCCCGTTTCCGATTCGCAGAGCAATCTCAGCTTGAAGTCAGTATCCTGCTCAAAGCAGATTCTGAACATCAATACATATATTTTATGTACCACACTAAGTATTTAAAATCTAATTTCAATACTAGTAGTGAACATAACTTTGACAAACATTTTTAAAGTCAGAGCCTTGCCCTTTCTTTAATTCCTTCGTGTCTGCCATATCCAAATGGTAGTCACTTTGGGATATGTCAATTATCCTCTTTCAATATTTCAGGAACCTTAGGCCAAGCCTTGGGTTTTTAGAATATCGAAACGATGTGCACCTCGTGCTACATGCCCAATTGCAAACTTTGACTTTTCACCTCTAGAATAGTCAATTAATTCTCCAAGAATTATTTATTGCAATTTTAATACTTATTAAATCTAAAATTAGATTTATGACAAGTATATAAAATTAAGCATTAAAGTCATCATTACATAAATCTTCCAAAGATTTTATGCTCTACTTATTTTGCTTAATTTTGGGCTTAAGATATAATAAGTTATTTTATCAAATAAAGTAACCTATTATTTATTCCCAATTTGAAAATTATATCATTTAAAATATTTTAATCCAAGATTATATTTTAAATATCCAACTTTTCAATTTTATCTTGATTACAATAGTCTAACTATTTAATCAACGATTAGTGGTACTATATATATTATAATGATTATAATAGTCCAACTATATAATCCAAATTAATTAACCTCAATTACATTGATTACTATAATCCAATTATAAAATCAACTGTAAACTGAAATTAATTAATTCAAATATATTGATTAATATAATCCAATTATATATAATCAACTATAATACAGTCCAACTGTATATTAAAACAACATTAAATACTAGTCCAACTAATACTTTTAATATATTTGACGAGTGATATTTGTTTGAGCGCATATGGCGAGTAATTGAACGAATATTGCAAATTCAATTCTTGCCTCCCACTATTTTTCGTCGAGCCTCTAACCCTCTGTCGAGTACTCGGGAAACCGTGTTTCCTAGTGGGCTAGGATCGCGTTAAATATCACACAATCTTGACTTTGGCCAACAAATTGTATGATAATCAACTAGGTAGATCTCTAAGATCAATTGGATCTCATCCAACTCCTAGATCCGGTAGGTGGACATCCAAGTCCGAAACATATATCTTATATATGCCTATATATCGAATATATACCCTAACCTTTTTCCTCTGAATCAACTAGGCCTTGGCTTTGGCACAACAAACCTAATGATCCCAGTCAAGCGCGGACCCATTGACCATGGAAGCTTCGTAATCAATGTCGATGGACAAGAAGTGGTCTTGACTTTGGCCAACAAACCACAACTTGGACAAGACACCAATATGGAACAAAGCTTCGTGATTCAAGCACATCTTCGACGGACAAGGGCTTGACTTTGGCCAACAACCCATGCCAATCTAGGATCTTGAGCAAGAATCACTCAATGGAAGGAAAAGACGCATGATATTTTAATGAGGGCTTTTTGCGTGCAAATTGGCTACCAATTTCATTATCTTTGTTAAGGTCTCATCATCATACACCCTTAAACATGCATTCTAAATACATAATAAAGCGAGTATGAAAATAAATAATAATGATATGCGGATGGATACTTAACACATTGATCCTAGATCAAATCTCTCCCTTTCTCACTCAAGCTAGCACTTGTATTACTCTACCCGTTACACTACACTTCTAAAGAAACCTCATTTACATTGAGGGGAATAGGTGAGAAGAGAATACAAAGAGAATAAAGGTGATAAGGCTGGACACGCAGGTCCAATTTAATAAATCGAATTTATTACAACAATTTCCAAAATTGCCCCACCCAACTAATATCCATCCGATATACATTATTCATTCATCACAACCATGTATTCACAAATAAGCATGCTATCAATCAATCTAATCAAATTAATTAATCTGATAATTATGTGATCATCCAATGTTCAAACAACGATTTGATTTTGTCGAGTCAAACTCGTTTTTGCGAATAAGTACTCAAAGTACAAATTCTTGAATTAAATTAAACTACATAATTAAATCCAATTTAACATGTATTTAATACTAATTCACTATTCAATTCCAAATTAAATATTACACTTTATTTAATAAACCTTTAACGACTTAAATTCCAAATTTAATCGCGGCGGGACTCAAAGCCCGATTGGCGTCCAACGTCAATTCAATTCAAGTCTAATGGGCTTTAATTAATTTCTTTAAGGCGTGGGCTTCGGCAACCAAAGCCCAATCAAGGAGTAACCCCATAAGCCTAGAAATCAATTTAGGCCCAATTAAGCTTTAAAGGTTTATAAGTTGCATTTGGGCTTTATGGTAGTGGTTTTGGGCCCAATTGGATCCAATCCATTTGGCCTAAACCCAACTTTGTACAATAAAGCCCAATAAGCCCATTTACAACATAATAAGCCCAAATCCAATTTAAGGCCTAAATAACTAAATTACATGAATCCAATTCCGCAATTTAATTACCTAAAGTGCATTACATGATTAATCACCCAAATCAATATTTCCAAAACATGAAATTAGTCCAATTAATCATGCTCATTATCATCATTACATGTCCAACACATAAATGAAAATCAAACCCATTTTACATGCTTCTAAGTCTCGGCCAAGGGAGTAATTTTTGTCCGATTTGAAATGAGATACTTAAGAGTTGTATGATCAGTAAAAATAGTGATAGGTGAACCAATCAGATATGCACCAAATTTATCTAAAGCCAAAACTATAGCTAATAGTTTTTTTTACAGTTGTGGAATAGTTCACTTGAGCACTATTTAAAGTTATGTTAGCATAGTAAACAACAAAATGCTTCCTTTCCCTTCTTTGACCTAAAACTTCTCCAACTGTATATGTTGGTTTCTATTAAGGTCCCGGATCGATTATAAGCATGAAAAACATTGCGAATACATATCGACGAAGTTACGGAATACTCACATCGATCGGTTGAGACGATTTGAAGCCGAATGGAGCCAAAAACGCTCACTGGTTTGGCACCACTGCTGTGCAGAATTTGCTCACTGTTTTGGGCGTGAAAATGGTCCTTCCGCAAGCTCCAAGCTTCGTCGAACGGATCCCGCCTCATGGGTGGACTTCCCTAACACCTTCGCAACTCTCGTAAGTGTGCTAGCACTTGAGTTTTTGCCACAAAAACTCACTCATGCTTCCCTTAAGCTCACGCCTGTGAGCTGTGCAGAAGAGAGAAAACAGCCCTTTTTGGGCGTGAGAAAGAGAGAAGAAATGAAGGAGTAATGTAATGGTTGAGTTGTGAAAATGAATTACCAAAATGCTTTATATATTTTTCCAAAAAATAATAAGCATTTACCACTTTAATTTATCAAATAAAGTCAAATGGTAATGGCTTGCTCAACCACCAACATTATTCCAACCACACACATCAACTATTCATTTTACTTTAATAAAGTGATGTGTGTCTATCAATCAATCAATCACATCACTCAAAGTGACATTTGATTTGACGCTTGATGTGACGAATGATTTGACGCTTGATGTGACTTGCGTTGCCGCACTCGAATTCGAAATACGAATGCACTCGCAATCACACTCGGGCTCGGTTTCGCTAATTCCTAATTAGCGAATTTTCCGTCGCGTCGTAATTAAATGATTACGCCTAACGAATTCACTATTCACGTCGCTAACGAATTAATTCCAAATTAATTCGTTCGCCCGAATTAAAATCCAATTTTAATTCCGCGTCGAAATCCAATTTCGTTTAATATATCGAATATATTAATTTACCGATTAATTCCAAATTAATCATTATCTCTCTCTAGACGATATTTTATCCTATATAAAATATCTCCGTAATTAATCCTAGATTTATTTTCTCTTTCTTCTATATAATCCCAGATTATTAATGAGTGCGAGTTATGCGTCATCGGTGGATTATTGGGAAGCGACCCATGATATCCCCGGACAATTCGGCAGTAAATACGGTCGTCGGAGTATCCGAATCACGTACGTACCAAGTACTACGTTCTACCGATTTACGAGACAAGATCGGCTTCTAGCAAAGCACGAAGTCTATGCAATTCTCCGGTAATATTCTCTAAGAATATTTGAGATCTATATCAAGCGTAGTATACCAAGTATCGTGTATATCTGCCCAGTATCGGATAGTCACGTGCTAGGGCTGGGGCTGGATAAGTGTCTGCCCCGTCCGAAGCACATATCGGATGTCTGGTAACTAGTCTCTATAATCGGATATACATGACCTTGTCATAATATCCCGATGGCTGGCCAGCACTTAAGAGCACTAATACCGTATCCTGCGTGACATCATCTCCACTATGACTGGAGTGATACTTCCGTCTTGACATCACACCCAACACTCTACGATTCTCAATATACCCAGCATCGGCGTACACAGAACCGGTTAGAGTCCTAGACGACCTCAACAAAAGTATACTGATTGTCGTAAGCATTAGCGGTGCAAGTCTCAGGTTAAGACCATACACACCTACCCTGATGTCGGACTCCCATAGACACATAGTCATAATACCAATGGGATTCCGAGGGGTCTATCCAGAGCGAAGCTGTTTCCCATACCATCGGTCAAACACAACCTCCTATCACACTTTCTTGAGTATCCAATACCCAAATATATGAGAACTATGCCGTTGTGCCCTCGCAACGCGCACAAGTGCAATACTAGCCTATTCCGCATTATCGATGTCCAGTCTCGATAATACTCTGGCTATGGATATTTAATGATTAATCCTTCGTGGACTGATACTGTCTCATATCATCTCAATCCAGGAACTAATCATAGGGACCTCTCTTCATTTATATATCTAAGGTGATCTAATCACAAATGATGAGAGTGCAATTTCCTTGTCACATAGTTAATTTGTACAACAACACTATGATCTGTACAAATAGTGACGTTATGGGTCATGTTATCCAACAATATAGTCACTAGCATCACACATAATTTCATAAGGTAATTTCTAATCAGGTGACTGCATAATTGCGGCAAAAGTTAGTTTAGTAACTAATATTTCGAAGGCATCTTCACACTTCTGTGTCCATTCAAACAAAGAATCTTTAATAAGAAGGTTACACAATGATCTAGATATCGAAGAAAAATTATGTATAAACCTTCTGTAGAACCCATCATGCCCAAGGAAAGACCGAACATCTTTTATAATTTTAGGCATGGGTAGCTGATGAGCGAACCGCCTCTTTTACTTAATATTTTATATAGTTTCTCGGGTATTGTGAATATTTTCATGTGTTTTGTGTTATTTTATAGACAAATAAAATATCGGGACTCATTGGAATCAAATCGGGGCTAAAACGGTGAAAAACGGATAAAAAAAAGATAAAATATGAAATTTATTGTTTACATATCGCGACGCGCAACCTTTTCTATGTCGTAACGTGCACCAATAATTCAGCTGCCGACACATGTCATCACCGAGTCATCATGACACCAGCATAATTATTGAATTGTTGATAGCCGCCATTCACTATAGCCCACGTCGCGACGCAGAACACTTGGCGCGTCGCAACGTGTGACGATTTTGAAGCCTATAAATTGAAGGTGAAATCAGAGGAATTCTTCATAATTTATAATATATAAATTATCTTAAAATCTGACATAATGGGATATCGCATTTATGGTCAGTTGGACTTAAGTTAATTAATTTTAACCTGACTTAATTGGATACCGCCTTTATAGTCGGTTGGAATGAATTAAAATATGGCTTAACTAGGATACCTCCTATATGGTCGGTTGGTAATATAATGCAAATTTATATATTATAATAATGGGAGATTTCTAGATTTAAAATAATAAAGGTGGATTCTCTAACCCTGGTATTTTATTTCATTGTTGTAATTTTTACTTCTTAGTTTTCAACTTATTTTATGATGTTTAGTTTATTTTAATCTTTAATAGTCCTAGATATGTGTTGTAACTAAATACGTTGTCTAGGGTTGTGATGAAAACCAATATTGATGAGTGGTAATTATATCACTATTTATCACTCATTTAACCTAATATTTTGTATAGTTTCTTGAGTTTTGTGAATATTTTGATGTGTTTTGTGTTATTTTGTAGATAAATAAAGTTTCATGACATTCTGGAGGTGATTTCGGCCAAAATAGTGAAAAATTGGACAAAAGGGCATTTTGGAAATTTGGGCGCGCCGCGACACGGAAGCCTATGGCGTCGCGACGCCTAACATGCACCAAGACATGCTAACGTGCGCCTGGTCCACAAGTCAGAATCTAAGAAAAGTTTGACTTTGCTAACGTGCGCCGTACCACGTGTCACCATCATAATCGATCTGCTAACGTGCGCCGTGCCACGTGTCATCATCTTATAGTGCCGAAGGTCACCATCGCCACGTGTCACTCCACGTGTCTGCCATGTCATCATCCACATCACCAGTTGACCGAGTCAACATGCCACATCATCGCCATGTCATCATCAACCAATCACAGCGTGCCACATGTCGCAATTTTATGGTGCCGATAGTCCCTTCCGCCACGTGTGCCATGTCAGTGCCACGTCAGCCCCAATTATTGACTCACTTATCCGAAATTGACATGTGGCAGATAAGAATCTGAATCAGCCAATCACAAGCCGCCACGTGTCGCAATAATTGAGATCCCAACCACCTTGCCACGTGTCACCTTATCACCTTATCCAGAATCTGAGCCGACGAACTAGAAGCTGCCACGTCGACACAATTTCGCGTCGGGACGCCAGACCCCTACTGACGCCTTTAAATTCAGCTCGATTTCAGAATTCAAATCATGCCTTCCTTGAGTTTTGTAAGGACTTTAAGGATTGCATCTTGTGTGTTTAAGTTTTTTTAATTTAAATTTAGCATTTTTACTTTTAGTATTTTTAATTATGCACTTTTACTTTTTGTAATAAAATTTTATTTTATTTTATTTTTCTTCTTTTATTTTCAGTAGTTAATTTACCGCTGGGGTAAAAGGTGAAACATTTAATATAATTATCTAAGTAAATCTCACTTAATTATAATTTATAAATTATAATTTAACCGGATTAATTAATGTCAGACTTTATTACCGCCTATATGGTCGGTCTAAATAGAAATTACTTTACCGCCTATATGGCTGGTTTTTATGTGACAGATAATTACCGCCTATATGGCTGGTGTAATTGGACTAAATGGATTACCGCCTATATGGCTGGTTTTAAATGTTTAATATTATTAATTCCTGAGAAAGCAGAACATAAAATAATTTATATATTATAATAAGTGAGATTCTTAGATAAGAAATATTAAATGTGAATCCTCTAACCCAATATTTTGTTTTTATTCTAGGGAAGTGATGAAACACAATATTCACACTTAATAATTGATTTTCTTTTTATGGGTAATTCTTTAGTTTGTTTATTGTGTGGAGTCACGACCCTAGATCTTTGAGTCATTTCTTTTATTTTCCTTAGTATTTTCTTTTGAGTCTGTTTTTATTTTAATTAGCAAATTCACATTCAACTAACCAAAAGCAATCAATTCCCTTCTCCCTATAATTAGATACCTATAAATAAATAGTATCAATAATTAATAACAACAGTAGGAATTAAGTCTTCATGGGATCGATGTTTTTATACTACTTGAACGATACGTGCGCTTGCGTTCTACGTGTGTGTCTACGCCGGTCAAATATCAATGATTTAATAAGTTGACTTTTCTTATGTCTTGTGTGATGTTTTAGTTTATTTATTGAGTCTAGTTCTTAATGCTTCTTGTTAATTGGCCGCTAATAAGATTGATTAGGTAAACATAAAATGAACTTGGAAAATGGATTTTCTGTTTAGCCGTAGACTCAATAGCTCACGATCCACATTCACCTTAGAGATTTCCTTACAGGATAGGAATATATTTGTCGGGCGTGGGTAGCCATAATTGGAATTTAAACTTAATGAATTTAGAGTTTCTTAATTAATGTAGAAATATAGTTAATTGGGTTACTTTGGGTGTTTGCATCTGACCATCGGAAGAGACTTTTGCATATTTTCGTGTTCCAGGTTAATAAACTAGTATATCACACAAGCATAAAATAATCAACTCATCTTTAGAAAGATATTGGTAAGATTCACAACTCTGGAAATTTTCATATCATTAATTCCTTTTTTAAATTTATCTTTGTTTTGTTTTATTTAATTATTTTAGATAAAAATAACCATCCAACCTACAATCAAATCAATTAGATACTCGTAGACATTAGATTCGTAAATTGATCGTATAGGTATTAAGTCTTCGTGAAATCGATACATTTTATACTACTTGAGCGATATGTGCGTTTGCTTTACATATGTGATTTCACCGATCAAGTTTTTGGCGCTGTTGCCGGGGACTTATTTATCTTTTACTATTAATTTTGGGGTTAGATACTTTACTTGTGTCTAATTTGATTTTACTTATTATTTTTTGTTTTCTTGTATTTCAGGTTTTGAACACTACATGAGAAGAAGCATAAGCTTTGAAATCCGTCCGCTTGACCTAGAATTTGAAAGAACTATTAGACAGTTGAGAAGGGAAAGGTAAGAAGATCAAGAAGCACTGATTAAAATGAACAATAAAGAACCTGAACCTTTAGAGATAGCACCCCAATTCCCATTCGAGACAGAATAATTTTGGTGGTTGATGGCTTCATATCATGCATTGTACTTCCACCCTTACCAGAAAATACGCGTGACATCAAAACATGCATTCATATGATACATCAATCAGTCCAGTTTGGGGGAAGTGTAATTGAAGACCCCAATGCCCACATCAGCAACTTCTTGGAATTTTACGACACATTCAACTACAATCGATGGGCAGAAGAAGCAACGCGCCTGCGTGTGTTCCCATATTCCTCGAAAGACAGAGGTAAGGCTTGGCTCCATTCACTACCAGCAGGTTCTATAACCACTTAGAATAATATTGCCACCAAGTTCCATGTAAAATACTTTCCCCCAGCCAGAAGAACAAAGTTGAGAAAGGACATCATATCCTTTTTGCAACATAACTCGAAATCCCACTATGAAGCATGGGAAAGATAAAAAGAATTGCTCCGAAAATGTCATCACCATGAGATTGCAAAAGGGTTGCAAGTTCAAACATTCTACAATGGGCTTTCTGGATTGATGAAGACCAAAGTAGATGCTGCTGCCGGAGGAGCATTAATGGAAAAATGAGAAGATCAAGCCTGTGACTTAATAGAGGAAATAGCCAACAACAACTCATTGTGGCCAATGGAGAGGAATATAGTTCATCGAATAGCAGGAATCCACGACGTAGGGGTCAACACAGCTGTGAACGCCAAGCTAGATAAAATCTATAAATGCTTGGAAACTCTTAGCAAGCAAGTTGATGTTGGATCCACAAGTTCACCATATGGAGGAGTACTAGAGGCATAATCTTACAACCAACATGACGAGACTGTGAACTATGTCAGCAACTTCAACAGACAAGGAAATAATCCATACTCCAATACCTATAACCCAGGATGGAGGAATCACCTCTATTTTGCATGGAGCAACACTTCTGGACATGTACCTAATGAAAGGAAAAATCCACCACCTGATTCCAACAGCAAAATAAAGGACATGAGTATGAAAAGAAGCTAGGAATAAAAGATCTGCTTGCAGAGATGAAAAAGCAAGAGGCTAAATATGACGCTTTGTTTCAGGCTCATGCAGTAATGAATCAAAAACACATAGCAATATACGATGCTATGTTTCAAAGTCAAGTAGCTTCTATGAAGGCACTGGAAAATCAATTGGGATAACTAGCCAATGCTCATAGGTACAGACCGCAAGGTACCCTTCCTAGTGACACAAAACCAAATCCAATGAGCGAAGGAAATGAGCAATGTCATGCTATCACCTTGAAAATTGGCACTGAAATCAATAAAGATGTTGGAGTCAAGACAACTACTGAGAACATTCAAAAGAAAAAAATGAAGCAGATCCACAGATGGAGGAAAAATAGACAAAAGAAAATGATCAAGAAAGATTTACTCCACCTCCACCTCTTCCACAGCATCTTCAGAAACACAAGCTAGACAAGCAATTTGCTCGATTCCTAGAGATTTTCAAAAAGCTACACATCAACATTTCATTGGCAGAAGCGTTGGAGCAAATGCCCAGCTATGTCAAATTCATGAAAGATATTATGTCACGAAAGCAAAGACTGGGAGATTACGAGACTGTAGCATTGACAGAAGAATGCAACACCATCATTCAGAAGAAGTTCCCCCTAAAGTTGAAGGATCCTGACAGTTTCACCATCTCTTGCACCATAGAAGAACATTACTTCGGTAAGGCTTTTTGTGATTTAGGTGTTAGTATTAACTTGATGTCTTTGTCTATTTATAGGAAACTGTAGTTTGGAGAAGCAAAGCCTACATCAGTCACTCTGCAACTTGCTGACAGATGACTCACATTTCTGAGAGGGGTAGTGGAAGATGTTCTGGTCAAAGTCGATAAATTCATTTTCTCAGCAGATGTCATTGTCTTTAACATGGAGAAAGACATAGACGTACCCATCATCCACGGGAGACCATTCTTTGCTATAGGCGAACCATCATTGATGTACAAAAAGGTGAACTAACCATGAGGGTGCATGGCCAAGAAATAACATTCAATATTTTCAAAGCCATGAAATTTCGAATGAAAAAAAGGGATGAGGAATGTTTCAGATTTAATGTAATAGACAGTATCATCCAGAACACATATACAATGCAAATTTCCACTGATAAACTTGAAGCATGCATCACCAACATGACTTACAGAGAATTTGATGATTAGATTCTGGAATGTATCAACTAACTTGATGGAACCTCTCGCTTCAGATCGACACCATATGTGGAAAACTTGGAACTACAGAAAAAGGAGCGGCTCATGCCCTCGATTGAAGAACACCACAGCTGGAATTAAAGCCACTTCTGAGCCATTTTAGCTATGCATACTTGGAAAACTCTTCTGATTTACTTGTGATTATTTCTTTGTCGCTAATATGGGTGCATGAAGATAAGTTGCTGAGAGTGCTACGCGAGCACAAGAGAGCTATTGGCTAGACTATTGCAGACATTCGAGGCATCAGTCCATCATTTTACATGCACAAAATCTTGATGAACAATGAGTACAAAGCCACAGTGGAACATCAACTGAATCCAATAATGA
Organism: Zanthoxylum bungeanum; assembly: GCA_019454045.1. Taxonomy (NCBI): domain Eukaryota; kingdom Viridiplantae; phylum Streptophyta; class Magnoliopsida; order Sapindales; family Rutaceae; genus Zanthoxylum; species Zanthoxylum bungeanum. The sequence continues at coordinate 32,315 of SKCR01032947.1, forward strand.
AAGAAGTTGTGAAGAAAGAAATCATCAAATGGCTAGATGCAGACATCATTTACCCCATCTCTTACAGCTCTTAAGTAAGTCCTATGCAATGTATACTCAAGAAGGGAGGAATGACTGTGATTACCAATGAAAAGAAAGAGCTGATTCCAACAAGGACCGTGACTGGATGAAGAGTGTGCATAGACTACATGAAGCTGAATAAAGCAACACAGAATGATAATTTCATGTTACCATTCATTGACTAGATGCTAGACAGACTGGCGGGACATGATTTCTACTGCTTTCTGGATGGATACTTAGGGTACAATCAAATTTCCATCGCCCTAAAAGATCAGGAGAAAACCACTTTCACATGCCTGTATGGTACTTTTGCTTTTCTTAGGATGCCATTTGGACTCTGTAATACTCTTTCCACATTTCAATGTTGCATGATGGCCATCTTTTCAGACATAATAGAACAAAGCATGGAAGTCTTCATGGATGACTTCTCAGTGTTTGGAGACTCATTCGACCACTGCGTGTAGAATTTGGGAAAAGTATTATAAAGATGTGAAGATACCAACCTGATACTCAACTGGGAGAAATTCCACTTCATGGTGCATGAAGGCATTGTCCTAGGACATCCGATCTCAGAGAAGGGAATCGAGATAGAAAAAATAAAAATTGAGGCGATAGAAAAACTACCTCCACCATCATCCATCAAAAGGATTCAGAGTTTTCTTAGGCATGCAGGATTTTAAATGAGATTTATTAAAGACTTCTCTAAGATTGCTAAACCATTATGCAATCTGCTGGAGAAAGACGCGTCATTCTACTTCACCAAATAATGCCACCATGTTTTTGAGTTCTTGAAATAGAAGTTGATCTCTGCCCCTATTATAGTAGCACCAGACTGGACGCTTCCATTTGAAGTGATGTGTGATGCTAATGATTTTACTGTAGGAGCAGTTTTGGGACAACGCAAAGTGAAAGTTTTTCACACCATTTACTACACCAGCAAAACTCTGAATAAAGCATAGCTCAACTATAAAACAATTGAAAAAGAGTTACTCGCAGTTGTGTTTGCTTTTGATAAATTTCGCTCTTATTTGTTGGGTTCCAAAGTGGTGGTCTACATAGGTCATTCAGCAATCAAATACATGATCGTGAAGAAAGTTGCCAAGCCTAGATTGATTTGTTGGGTGCTTCTTCTGCAAGAATTTGACGTGGAGATTCGAAATATAAATGGACAGAAAATCAAGTGGCAGATCACTTGTCAAAGCTCGAAAATGAAGATACAACTGGCACTGAGCTGACTATCAAAGAAAATTTTCCATATGCACAATTGTTTGCCATCAAGCAGCAGGAAGTCCCATTGTATGCTAACTATGTAAACTACCTAGTATCGGGGAAATGGCCATTCCAATGGACACATCAGCAAAGAAAGAAGTTCTTTAAAGAAGTCAATCATTATGCCAAGAATGAGTCGTACCTATTCAAACATTATGCTGATCAGTTTTTGTGATGTTGTGTACCACATGAGGAGGTTAATAGTGTCTTGCAGCATTGTCATTCATCACCATATGGCAGACATTTCAGCAGAGACAAAACAACGGCTAAAGTGCTATAATGAGGTTTGTTCTGGCCCACCTTGATAAAGATGCTCACTTATTCGTTCTTCAATGTGACAAGTGTCAGAGAACGGAAAATATTTCGAGGAGAAATGAAGGACCTCTTCAAAGCATTCTCGAAGTGGAGATATTTAATGTATGGGGGATTAACTTTATGGGACCCTTTGTTCCATCATATGGAACCTGTACATTTTGGTTGCAGTAGACTGCATCTCCAAATGGGTTGAAGCAACAACATTGCCATCAAATGACTCCAAAGTGGTGTTAAAATTCCTCAAAAAAATATTTTCACTCGCTTTGGAACACCTCGAGCGATGAAAAGTGATGGTGGCACACACTTCTGCAATGCACTTATATCCAAATACGAAGTTACTCACAAAGTTGCCACTGCTTACCATCCGTAGTCAAGTGGGCAGGTTGAAGTTTCCAACAGAGAAATCAAAAGAATATTGGGTAGAACTAATTATTCAACAAAGAGGGACTAGTCTACAAAATTGGATGATGCATTATGGCCTTACAGTACAAATTTCAAGACACCCATTCGAATATCCCCATATCGAATGGTGTTTGGGAAAGCATGCCATCTGTTTGTGGAGCTCGAGCATAAAGCGTAATGGGCACTGAAGAAGCTAAATTTTGATCTACAAGTAGTATGAGAGAAACGACTCTTACAATTGAATGAATTAGATGAGTTTCATCTTCATGCTTATGAGAATGCCAAACAGTACAAAGAAAAGACCAAGAAGTGGCATGATTAAAAAAATAGTGTGCAGACAACTGCAACCAGGACAACAGGTGTTGTTATACAACTCAAGGTTGAAACTTTTCCCTGGCAAGCTGAAATCACAATGGTCAGGTACATTTGTGATTACCCAAGTGTTACCCCACAGATTAGTTGAGATACATAATTCCAACTCCAACAACACATTCAGGGTCAACAGCTAACGTGTCAAGGACTATTGGGGAGAATCATTTGAGAGACAAAAAGAGAGTCTCACACTTGCCGATCCAGTCTAACATTTAGGCAGTCATGTCTAGCTGACGACGTTAAACTTAGCGCTAGCAGTGAGGCAACCCATGCAATTTGTGTATGTATTTAGATTTTGTGTGTTTAATTTTTGTGTGTTTAATTTTTGTAGGAAAAGTCACAAACATGATGGAAGACATCTCGTGAAACTTCACAATCATTTTCCTTCTCTCCTTAAAAACTCTCTGATGAAAGTCTACAAAGCACGCATTGAAAGAATGAGAATTCTAATGATCTAAGGTATTCCTAGTGATATTCGTTGGATAGTTGAAGCACGAGTCCGCTTGGCAGGTGATTCATTTGACTCTTTTATTTCATTTCTGCATGGTTTAGGAAAAAACACCTATGCTAAGAAAATAAGAGCTAAACGATTAGGCATTTGTTATAAATGTGCACATGCAATACTCGTTGTCGTTCTTTAGGAATGATGTCCGATAATCGCGAAGATAAAATAAAATTCATTAGGGATGACATGAGTAATGAGTCTTTTGATGACATATCATTGACTCTTGAGACGCATTCCAATGGATATGTCTATCACGTAATTTGCAATTCACATTCACAGTTTCGAAGAGAAGACAACAATCGAGTCTCGGGAATCTAACTTTAAAAGACCATGTTTGCCAATTTATAAGAAAATTGGATGGGAAGCTTGTCCCTGACCCATAAAGGTCATTCAAGTCGTTACTTTTTGTACATATTATTATTTTAATTTCTTTGTCTTTAACTAATTGTTGTGATTTGTTTTGTTATTTTCTTTTATTTTCACCGACAAGATCCGGACTTTTTGACTTTCACGATTTAATTTACTGTTCAGCTAATAATTATCGTTTGGCAGGTGCCAGTGCTATTATTACTCACCCATTTTTAAGATCTATAAATTTAGCTCGTCATTGCGCTCTTCAACACATCCAGATTAGAGAGAGTAAGAAAAAAATAGAAGTAACTTCAAGAGGACGAGTCATGAATATCTGGGTGTTTGCGGGACTAGTTCTAGAACTAAGCCAGAATTTGTTGAAGCAGCAAATAATTGAGTAGAGTCATGGTAGAGAGAAATATGCACTTAATATATGGCGGTTGTAATCTTGAACTGATGGGATACGTTTCAAAGACCGTACAGGAATGAGGTAGTCAAGTTTTAAGAATCATCCCAAAACCTTTGGCGGACGTAAATCTTATCGGACAATCAAACGGAGAGGAATGCATTGTATCAGGTATGTCCGAACGACTTATTGAAATGATTAATAGTGCTGATGCTTTTATTGCTTTTTCCAAGTGGCTTGGGCACGATGGAGGAAATTTTCACAATGATATTTTGGGCAAACTTGAACATATACTAGAAACCAATTGGACTGTTTAATATAGATGGATTTTTTTACTTTCTTTTTGTGTTTCTTGAAGATTCCAAGAGAAATATGTTCCTTTCAAAACTTGTAAAAGATATCCTCTTCACTGCCAAAACAGCCAATAATTTAATTGTCCAACTCTTGACGTTTGAACCAAATATTGACCCTATCATTTCCAAGTTGAACTGGTCTGATAACGATTGTGGTAAGAAACATATGATAAATCTGGATCTTAACATTTAGCTTTCTTTTTAGATGTACAATTCCACGCTAACTATGTACTATTTTCTAAACTTTTCTTCTTCTTTTTAGACATTGGGGACAATGTCTCAATTAGGTTTGAAGGAGAGGAATAGTTGACTAGTATCTTATTTATTTTTTGTTTAAAAAAAAATTGTTGTTTTTGCTTTGTTTTTAGTCAAAAATACTAATAATAATAATAATAATAATAATAATAATAATAATAATAATATAATAATAATAATAATAATAATAATAATAATAAATAAATAAATAAATTTATGTTTTAAACTTCACTAACCAGGTGGAATTGTGTTTGAGATAGTTGTGAAAGGATTTTCCACTCCTGAGACGTATCTCAGCCTAATTCGTAACAAGTTAATTTTTGTTTATTTCATTTTGAATTATTTAAATTCGTGAATTCTCCATATTATTGACTAAATTGGATCTTCATATGCTCATTTGACAGGTATTGTCAACATACTTGGTAACATACGAACATGGGTTGTAAGTAAAAGTTTGTACTATTCAGTGCTCTAGTTTATTAGAAGAAACACTTAAAAGAATTGGAATAAAATATATATATATATATAATAATAATAATTAACCATGTTTTTACTTAGTAACTGAACATCTTGCCTCAGTAAGCAGTTATTGTTCACGTCAAACAGAAATACCTGAGTTAATAATAATAAAGTTTCTATTTAGTAACCGGACATCTTGCCTTAGTAAACAGTGATTGTTCACGTCAAACGGTAGAACTTTTATCATCTGAGATCTGAGTAATTAAGTCTGTAGGGGTGCCTTAACATCTAGTGCACTAAAGCCAACTGGTTTGGGAGTCATTGACCCAAAGCTCGCTACAAGGATTGAAAATGTTATAAAAATATATATATATTTATTGCCAAAATGGTGTGAATTCTGATATAACTTTAGGACAAAAATATTACACTCTTTTCAACTACACTCATGAATATTATGGGCACAATGAATTGATTAATACCTTGTTAGTTGTGTATACGGAGAATGATAAAATAATCGGAGAATTTACTTATTTGGTAATTTAGAAAGAAAGAAAACAACTATTAACTTGGATAAGAATTTCATTTGTTTAGTTACTAACTTGTTTATCTTTTTATTTTGTTTTTTATGATTGATTGTACATTTGATTGTGTTTGTGGGTATTGTCGATGTAACCTCTCACGAGACTACAACTAGTCCACTAAGGACACCTAGGGGTTTAAAGGCTTGTTGCATACGCTAAATGCAACCGTGATCCCTACGAAAGTGGCTTATTTTAATTTCATTTTAAAGTTGTTTATTGCATTTTATTTTGTTTGTTTGGCTCGAGGACTAGCAAAATGTTAGGTTTGGGGGTGTAATTGTTGGGTTTTCTAGGTCAAATCAAGATCAAATTAAGCAAATGAAATGTGTGAATACTACAAAGTGAGATGGCGGAAATACTCACTTTGATCGGTTGGATGTTGGCGGAGAGTTCAAAACTTTTTCCTTTGAGAAGTTGCTCTAAGCTTTTCCTTTTGATGTATTCAGCCAACCCCCTTTATTGTGCTCTTCAAGCTCCAAGCTTTGAGTGTTGATTCCAAGCTCATAGATGGGTTTCCCTATCACATTTGAATGATCTCTTTATGTGATAGCATTGGAAAATTTTGCAACAAAAATTTCCCTATCACTTGTTACAACTCTCGGCCAAGCTAGAGATGGAGAGGAAAAATGGCACTTTGCCGTGAATGAGGGTGAGAAGAGAGAAGAGTTGTGTTGTGTGTTTTTGGTATTTTGTTTTCTAAAAACATATACTAAAAGTCCTTACAAAATTTGGTAAAAGCTTTTCCAAAAAGCAAAAACCAATTTTGGAGGTAAAATGGCATTTATTGCCCACAACCACAACCATCATGAATAGTGACTGGTTGTCAATCACCAAAAGGTGACTTGACATCCATTACTAAAGTGACAGGTGATTTGACAAGCGATGTGACTTGCGAGCCCCACTTGATTCAAAATCTGAGTGGGCCTGCAAACATTCCCGGGCTCGGGTTCACTAATTCCGAATTAACGAATTTTCCGTTGCGACGTAATTAAATCAAATTTAATTAAAAAATTATGCCTAGAAAAATTACTATTCACGTCGCTAGCGAATTAATTCTAAATTAACTCGTTCGCCCGAATTAAAATCTAATTTTAATTCCGTTTCGAAATCTAATTCGTTTAATATATCGAATATATATTATTTTATCGATTAATTCCAAATTAATCATTCTCTCTCTTTAAATAATATTTTATCCTAGATAAAATATCTCTGTAATTAATCCTAGATTAATTTTCTCTCTCTTATAATTAATCCCAGATTAATTATGTCCGAGTCATACGTCATCGGTGAATCTTCGGGAAACGACCCATGAGATCCCTGGATATGTTGGCAGTAAATCCGGTCGTCGGACTATCCGAACACGTACGTACCTAGTACTACGTTTTTACCGATTTAGAAGACATGGTTGGCTTCTAGCAAAGCACCGTGCCTACTCAATTCTCCAGAAATATTCTTAAAGGAATATGTAATCTGTATCAGGCGTAGTATACATTATATTGCGTATTACGATCCAGTATCGGATGTCACATGCAAGGCCTGGGGCTGGAATTGTGTCTGCCCCGTACGAAGCATATATCGGATCTCTGGTAACTAGTCTCTATAATCGGATAATCATGACCTAGTCATATTATCCCGATGACTGCAGTATTAAAGAGTACTAGTTCCGTATCATGCGTGATCATCATCTCCATATGACTAGAGTGATACTTCCATCTTGACATCACACCCAATACACTACGATTCTCAATATACCCAGAAGAGGCGTACACAAAACCTGTTAAAACCCTGGACGACCAAAACCAAAGTATACTGATTGTCGCAAGTATTAGCGATGTAAGTCTCAGGTTAAGACCAAATACACCTACCCTGATTCGGACTTCCATAGACACATAGTCATACTACCAATGGAATTCCGAGGGGTTTATCCAGAGTGAAGCTGTTTCTGTACCATCGATAACACAACCTACTATCACACTTGCATAAGTATCCAATACTTAAATATATGAGAACTATGCCGTTATGCTCCTAAAACGCGCACAAGTGCACTACTAGTCTATTCCGCATTATCGATGTCCAATCTCGATAATACTACGACTAGGGATATTTAATGATTAAACCTTAGTTGATTGATATTGTCTCATATCATCTCAATCCGGAACTAATCATAAGGACTTTTATCATTTATGTATCTTGGTAATCCAATTACAAATGATAAAAGAGCAATTTCCTTTGTCACATAGTTAATTTGTACAACAACACAATGTTCTGTACAAATAGTGATGCTATGGGTCATAATTGTCCAACAGTGATGAGCGAAAAATATATCAATATTTACCGCTCATTTACTTAATATTTTGTATAGTTTCTTGGGTATTGTGAATGTTTTGATGTGTTTTTTATTATTTTGTAGATAAATAAAATATCGGGACTCATTGGAATCAAATCGGGGCTAAAATGGTGAAAAAAGATAAAATGGGCAAAATGGGAAATTTGATGTTCACACATTGCGACGCGCACCTTCTCTACGTTGCAACATGCATCAATAATTCAGATGCCGACACACGTCATCACATGCGTCATCACCAGGTCATCATGACATCAGCATAATTATTGAATTACATACAGCTGCCATTTACTGTAGTCCACGTCGTGACACAGAAGACTTGGCGCGTCGCGACGCGAGACAATTTTGAAGCCTATAAATTGAAGCTAAAATCAGATGAATTCTTCATACTTTCTTCTAGGGAATTTCCTTAGAATACTAAGAAAAGAGTATCTTGTTTGTTTAAAATCAGTTTTCTTGTATTTAATTTTTATTTTAGTAATAAAAATTTTTTTGTTTTACTTAAAACATGAGTGGGTAACTTCTTTCTACAATGGAGAAAGGTGAAACTTTTATTATTATAATTTAGATAAATCTCATTTATTTTATAATATATAAATTATCTTAAAATCTGACTTAATGGGATACCACCTTTATGGTCGGTGTAGGCACTGCATTTTGCATGTAAGTCCTTACGATGAGTCTCATTTGGAGACACTACCTTTTTAGTCACGGAAGTCGCGGGAAACGAATGTCGGAAGGGGAAATTCAGAATAAGTATATCATCAGATTTAATTTGCATGTTCACTGCTTTCGTTCGTGCTGCGTTCGTGAACACGTTCGAAAGTCAACCAGATTGACGGCGTTCGTGCAGTGTTCGAATCGGCGTTCGAACGGTGTCGATACTTCTGGTTTTGCTGCTAGCCTCACGCCCAAGCCCAATTAGCCCACCAAAACCCACCCAAAAATAATTAAAACATTTAAAACATGTCACAAATTAAAATAATATCATTCCTAAATTAAATAAATCAAATAAAATCTAAATAATCACCTACTAAAATAACAAATCCACTTACCTAAACAAAACAAATCATATACCAAACTAAATAAAATAAATAAACAAATCAAATAAACTTATTCCTAATTTAAACAAATCATGTCCCCTATTAAATATATTTTTTTCCTTGTGTGACACTAATTAAATGGCATCTCTTTAATACACAAATCTTATTCCTTTTCAAACATGGGTTCACCCTACCCTTTGCCTATAAAAGAAACTCAAATCCAACCCTTAGAACCCCTAGCACATTCACGCATAACACAAGCCATAAGCAACAAAGATGTTTTGCCGCGCCTTTTATTATGTCATTTACCCTTTGCATATCATTGCTTTATTTATTTATGCATGCATTGCATTCTTGTGCACATGGGCTAACTAGGGTGGATGCAAGGCCTCTATTCGAGGGAAAATGCCTAAAGGCTACCTTTACCACGATGTTTTGTCGCGCATTTTATTATGTCATTTATCCTTTACATATCGTTGCTTTATTTACGCATGCATTGCATTCTTATGCGTATGGGCTAACTAGGGTAGATTCAAGGTACTCTATTCGAGGGAAAATGCCTAAAGGCTATCTTTACCACGATGTTTTGCCACGCCAGACGAGGTATACCCGATTGAATGGGAATGAGTTCAATCGGGCACACGGGGTCCTACATTGTGGATTTTCTTATCTATGTATGTGTTGTGTCATTCAACATGCATTAGGTCATGTCCCATACGAACGCGTTCTCGAACGCTATACGAATGCGAACCTTTTGTTTCCCGTTCGAACGCGTTACGAACGCTACTCGAATGCACATGAATTTTGTTTCATCAGGTCTTGTCCCATTCGAACGCGTTCTCGAACGCTATACGAACGCGAACCTTTTATTTACCGTTCAAATGCGTTTACTAATGCTACTCGAACACGCACATATTTTCTTGTTTTATCATGCATCAGGTCTGGTCCCGTTCGAACGCTTTCTCAAACGCTACACGAACGCGAACCTTCTATTTACCGTTCGAACGCGTTACGAACGCTACACGAATGCACATACACTGAACTGAGTCTTTTTCATCACATTTCATGCATGATCACTTCTTGGGTGATTTCTTTCTTATTATGTAATTAACCATGCCATTCCATTATTGACACTTTTGATGTTATCATCTATTTGTATTCCCGCATTCATCTATTTGATGTGTTCGCAAGATTGTGTTCAAAGCATGATTAGGTCTTTAGGATGTTACTTGTTTCTTAAGCATGATTTAGCCATTAGTATGTTATTCCTCTATGCATGATCTTGTGTATCTCCTTTCGCAATAGGTGTTTCTTTGTGTGTTGTTTAGGTTGTGATTTATTTTTCGTGTTTGATGATTCAACATGGTTCATGAGATTATTGTGTGATATCATATATTTGCCGTTATGATGATTCATTTTATACATGCGAACTTAGGAGTAGACTATATTGGAAATATACGTTGCTTAGGCTTGGTTAGATTATTGCACAAATTATTCATTACAAGTGGCATAAATAAGAGACCATTCCGAACCCAACGGTTTGAGGTCTTCCCTTCCGAGGGGTGAGTGCAGCTTTAAATCATTTTCCTGGTTCACACCGAGTGGCGACTTCATTTTTATTTCTCCGGTTTAGTTCCCCCGCGGGCTATTCCGTACTCCTGATCGGCCCGCGAACTCGGAACAGCGTCGTCCAACATCTGTGTCCTACAGTCTGGCGACTCCACTGGGGATAGAGAATCGACCCCGAAATAATTTCTTGTAGTGATTATGATTTGTGATTTAATTGACCATGTTTAACGTGGGTTGAAAGGCGTTTAATCAAAGGCACTTTTAAGGCTAGGTAATGGCTCGGTGTCTTCCCTCATTCACTACCTTTCGGTAAGGAAAAGCTGCGAAGACACCTAGATAATCATGTACTTGTAGCCTACTGTGATGGACTAATTTGGAGGACTTGTTGTTTATTCCTGTCACCAAGCGATAAGAGCCTAAGAGGCTTGGGTTTTTAAGAGAGTTCGCTTTGCCCTCCCTCTGGGGAATCTACAACGGGAAATCCATTTGACAGTCAGTCACGCACCATAACTCGTTGGCACGTACCATAAGGTATAAAAAAGGTGCGCCCACTTGGTTGCTTGAACCCTTGAGTGGGGAGACCTAGTTGTAGGCAATCCTTCGCCAGCGAGAGTCTTTGTCCACACTCCCGCAAACTCACATGTAGACCGGAGTTGTATGACCTATAGCAACTATTTCCTTGTGCTTGTGGACCATCCTCATTTGGAAGCAGTTGGACTTCTTGTCAGAAATACGAACTCGCCCAGTTGGGCCATTTAAACTGGGACGAGTTCGTATCCTATGACAATTAGGCCAAAAGCTTTTGAAATGTCGATAGGCCGCTCTGTAGAAATTATTTGAATTATCTCTTTATGCTTGGGACTATCATCATTTGGATGCAGTTGGACCTCTTGTCAGAAATGCGAACTGGTTGGGCCATTTAAACTGGGACGAGTTCGTATCCTATGACAATTGGGCCAAAAGTTTCTGAAATACCGATGGGCCGTCCTGTGTTTGGGCCCCATATCATTTGAAGTTGTTTAGTCATGTTATCACAAAGGTGTAAACCTGTTAGGCCTTTTCAACTGGGACAAGTTTGCACCACGCAACAGTGTGATTGAATGCTTTAAAATGGTAATGGGCCGATTTATATGTTCCATACATCGCACGTATCTCATGCATCCCATGCATACGCACATCATGTTAACTCTCTTGTGTCTTATGAGCCATCATAGATATCCGTTGGGTTAGGGAAAATGGAAGACTTGTTAAAAGGCCAATAGCAAACATGAGTGAATCAGAGAATGAAACATCCCGTATGGATCAGTTTGAGAACAGTCTCACCAAGATTACTGAACAGTTACAAGCCTTGATTGCTGCTGTGGCTAGTATGGATGTGCCCCGTGCTGGGGGAAATTCTGAGAATGTGAGGCGTGAGGAGCCTCCAAATGGGTTGGGGGATGATATCCCCACTTTTGATGATGACATGGCAGAATATGCGATGGAAGAATGATTGGGTCTCAGGCAGAATTTCAGAAGATTCGGGATCAGGTAGAAATGGTTACCCGCAAAATGAGGGGTAAACATGAAGAGTTGTTAGATTATAAAGCAGTGACTTTTGAAGAACAGCTGCCAGCTCAGTTCAAGATGCATGATATGGCCAAGTTCAATGGGAATGGGGACCCGAGGGTCCATCTCCGTCAGTATGTTTCAGTTATGAGTTCAGTGGGCTTGTCACAGCGCCAAGTGCAGAAAATGTTTGGGATGTCACTTGAGGGGGGGCCGGTAGTAGGGTATCATAGCCTGGAAAGAAAGGTTAATGAAGACTGGAGGGAACTGGCTGAAGCTTTTCTGAAGCAATATGTTACAGATTTGGAAATTGATTTTTCACTCCGTGATTTGGAGAACAGTAAGCAGAAGCTGAAAGAAAGCTTCAAGGAGTTTGTGGACCGCTGGAGAAGCCAGCTTCTAAAGATTCAGACTCGGCCCTCAGAGAAGGACCAGATTAAGATGATTATCAAGTGACTAAGCCCTCGATCTATGGCAAGTTGAGGAGGATGACCTCCATGATTACTAACTTTCGACAGTTGAGGGAAACTGTCATGGATATTGAAGAAGAAGAGGAGGAGAATAGGAAGTTCTATGGCCCGAATAAGAGACCTATTAGGGGAACATCAAGTACCAAGCCTGTTTCCGCTGAAATTGCTGCTATCTGAAACCGACGATTTTCCAACCTAGGAAGACCCTTGTCTAAGGTGTTGGAGAAATTTAAGAGACCCCTAGACACTAAGCCACTTCCACACCCACCACCACCGCATCTCAACCTGAACCACTATTGCCATTTCCACCAACAAAAATGCCATGACACTGACAATTGTGCCCGCCTCGGCCATGAAATCCAGGACCTTATAGACTCCAAAAAGATACCCGACCTAGAAACAGAACAGCCTAACACACACAAAAACCCCCTGTCGAATTACAACTCTGTCCCCCCACCTACTTACATGATAAACTCTGGCCTACCCGAAAGTCTTGTCCTCAATTCCTTTGACCACCAAGCCTTTTGCCTGGGAATTTGGGACAGCAACAGCGAAGATGAAACATAACATAGGAAGAATTTCTGGGTAGACTTTTCCAATAGTGATGAAGAGTAGGTAAGAGGAATGACACGCAGTGGGCATTTCTACAGTGATACAGCTGAGAAGGGTAAAGAAGTGTTGACAGAAGGGAGAGAAGTGGCTGAGAATACAGAAAATGATGAGGGAGATGTAGTGCTGCAACAGTTGAAAAAGACACAGGCATAAGTCAGCATCTAGGAATTGTTGTGTTCATCACAGGAGCACAGACGTGATATGGTTGAGGCCTTGAGCAAGATAGTAGTGCCGGAGGATGCTAGCCCCACAATGTTTGTTGGATCAGTACAAAAGGAAGCTTTACAGATAACCTTTTCTGAGGAAGAACTTCTGGCTGAGTGAATGAATCATAATTGATCCTTATTCGTCAAAGCTGAAGTAAGGGGCAAGAAGACCTCTTGTGTGATGGTAGATGATGGCTCCTCTATCAATGTGTGCCCATTAAAGATTTTGGAAAAAATGGGTATGAAGGCAACAGATCTGGATCCCTCCAGTATGACTATTAAAGCTTATGATGATAGTAAGAGGGAAGTTGAGGGTACTTTTGCAGCAATGGTCAAAGTTGGCCCAATTGAAGATGAGGTTGAATTCACAGTGCTAGACATCCCGGCTACTTTTGCTTTGTTATTGGGAAGGCCTTGGTTTCACAAGCTTGGGGGTGTGCCTCCACTCTACATCAGGTTATTAAGTTCCCGTAAGGGGGAGAGATTGTCACCATTCGAGCTGAGGTAGATAATATTTTAGCCGCTTTAGAAATGCAACCTTTCACAAGGTTCCAAGTGTCGGCAACTTTTGAGGAGTGGATGGATCCTAGGGTGGCTAGGATCATGGAAAATATAAAGTTCGAGCCGGGCAAAGGTTCAACATTGCCTAACTTTAAAGGTCAGACTACTCGAAGGGGTTTGGGGTACAAGTCTGATGAGGAAAAGCCGAGGGCTAAAAAGAAAGGGTTGAAATTGATGGAATGCTTTGTAAAGGCTTCGGGGTATCAAGGTGAGCCCGAACCAATAGAAGTTAACGGGATTGTGGTGCCTGGATTTGAGATCTTCCAAGATGTGCTGGGTGAGAAGCCGCTGACGGAAGAAGTTGTGAAAGAAGAAGATAAGTGGGAAGAAGAGTTAATGAAATTGGAGAGCCTGACTATTGAGGAGGATGAAACTGAGAAAAACCCGGTTGCGGAGGATGAAGTGTCTGTGGATGACGAAGACATTTATCTTTCTGATTTATTTGAGTGTACTTCTGCATTTTCTATCAATAAAGACAATCATTTTGCTTACTTGCCTAAGTCCATTCCCTTCAATTTGCATGACTTGAGTATATTTGATATCAGCTCAACCAAAACGAATGCATTTAACTTGGGTACACCTGAAAGTCCCAAGGAAATCCTAATTGCAAATGAGGTTACCTCTGAGGAACGGGAGAAATTAGAAGAAATATTGGTCAGATATGCCAAAGTCTTTGTTTGGTCCTATGAGGACATGCCTGGGGTAGACAGACGCATCGCCCAACATACAATACCAACTTATCCGAATATGAGGCCAGTGAAACAGAAACTCCGACGGATGAGACCACAGTGGGCTGAGAAAGTTAGAGAAGAAGTCAAGAAACAGATAGATGTGGGGTTCCTGGAAGTAGTAAAGTATCCTGAATGGTTAGCAAATATTGTGCCAGTGCCGAAGAAAGACGGGAAAGTCAGAATGTGTGTGGATTACAGAGATCTTAACAAGGCTTGCCCGAAAGATAATTTTCATCTACCTCATATAGATGTGCTAGTTGACAGTACGGCTTTATCTGCCATGTATTCATTTGCAGATGGGTTTTCAGGGTACAATCAGGTTCTCATGGTTGAAGAAGACAAGCACAAGACTGTCTTTGTCACCGAGTGGGGCACATATTGTTACAAGGTAATTCCAATTGGGCTCAAAAATGGAGGAGCTAATTATCAGTGGATGGCCACTACGCTATTCCATGATTTGATGTACAAAGAGATTGAAGTGTATGTGGATGATATGATGGTAAAATCAGAGACAAGAATTGGGCATATAGAAGCATTAGAGAAGTTCCTTCAGAGAGTTGACAAATACAACTTGCGGTTGAATCCCAAGAAATTTGTGTTTGGGGTAACATCAGGAAAGTTGCTGGGACATACAGTTGGAATGAGAGGAATAGAGGTAGACTCAGAGAAGATCAAAGCAATCACAGAAATGCCAGCACCAAAGACAGAGAAGGAAGTCAGAGCATTCCTTGGGAAAATTCAGTATATCAGTCGGTTCATCGCCAAGTTGACATCAGTATGTGAGCCCATCTTCAAACTGCTGAGAAAAGACCAACCAGTGAAATGGAATGAGCAATGTCAGGCAGCCTTCGACAAGATCAGAGAATACTTGGTAAAACCTCATGTATTGAAACCTTCGAGACCGTGCAGACCCTTGATATTGTATTTGGCCATAGAATCAGAAGCACTGGGGTAATGACGGTACAGGCAGATGAGACCGGGGTAGAGCATGCAGTCTACTATCTCAGTAAGAAAATGCTTCTGTATGAAGCCCGCTATCAAGAAGTAGAGAATATCTATTTGGCAGTAGTATGGGCATCTAGAAAATTGCGGCATTACTTACAATCTTACAAGATCCAGGTAGTGGCAAAGGAGAATCCTTTGAAATATCTACATTCAGTGCCTTCGTTAGTTGGGAAGTTGGGCATATGGTTAGTGTTGCTGACAGAGTTTGACATTAAGTATATCACCTCCAAAGTAATCAATGGGCGAGCCGTAGCAGAGTTCCTGGCATTGCAACCTATTGAAGTGGATCAGTACAAGTTTAAATTCCCAGACGAAGAGATCCAAGCAATAACAGTTCAAGGATGGAAAATGTATTTTGACGGAGCAGTGAATTACAAATGAGCCGGAATTGGGATTGTGATAGTGTCCCCCGAAGGGGAAACCTTGCCTATGGCCAAGAGGTTGACATTTGGGGTAACCAACAACATGGCCGAGTATGAAGCATGTGCTTTTGGATTGACTGCACTGATAGCCTTGAAGGCTGAGATCGTGGAGGTCTACGGAGATTCGATGTTGGTAATCCGACAAATTCAGGGAGAATGGGAATTGAAGGAAGAACGGTTGAAACCTTATCTTTTTCACCTCAGAAAGTTGGCACAATCTATCCCTGATTGTAAGTTTTAGCACTTGCCGCGAGAAGAGAATCAGATGGCAGACGCATTAGCTACACTTGCAGCGACTTGGGAAAATCCAGAGAAGTTAGTGATGAGACCATTGGTACTGACAACAGCAAGCAGACCTGTTTATGAGACAGAAAGAGTTTTGGAAGTAGAGATCGACGATGGTAAACCTTGGTATCATGACATTCAGAGGTATCTGGAACACAGAGAATTCCCAGAAGGAGCAAGCAGAAAAGAAAGAATAGCCATTCAGAAGTTGGCTTCTCAGTATGTGATTTTGAAAGGAGAATTGTACAAGAGACAGGTAAATGGCGTTCAGTTGAAGTGTTTGAGAAAAGAAGAGGCTCAGAAGGCAATGGAAGAAATACATGCCGGGGTATGTGGACCGCATATGAATGGGTTAAATTTGTCTCGCAAGATTGTAAGACAGGGTTTCTACTGGTTGACCATGAGACATATTGTGCAAAGCTGGTAAAATATTGTCATGATTGTCAAGCACACGGTAATTTGAGCCATCTGCTGCACACAGAGTTGCACGGGCTATCAGAGCCATGGCCTTTCTCAGCATGGGGAATTGATATGATCGGGGAGATTCGACCGAATGCATCGAATGGACATCGTTTCATAGTAGTGGCAGGGGACTACTTCTCGAAATGGGTGGAAGTCGAGTCATTTCGTAACGTCACAGCAAAGAAGATGGTAAAGTTCATAGCTCGGAATATCATATGTCGATATGGGATGCCGCATCATGTAGTGATAGATAATGGAGTTCAGTTTCAAGGGGAAACGAAGGCAACGCTACAGAGATATGGGATAGGACATCACAAGTCGTCACCTTACCGGCCGCAGGCAAATGGGGCAGTCGAGGCAGCCAATAAGAAAGTAAAGAAGATATTAGCCAAGATGACAGAGGACAGTAAAGATTGGGCTAACAAGCTACCGTATGCCCTGTGGGGGTACATAACATCAGTAAGAACAGCAACAGGAGCCACACCTTACTCTTTGGTCTACGGAATGGAAGTAGTACTTCCAGTGGAAATTAAGATACAATCCTTAAGGGTAGTAGTAGAAACAGAGTTACCTGAACAAGAATGGGCCGCACAGAGATTTGAACAGTTAGCACTTCTGGATGAAAAGAGGATGAAGTCCTTGCATCACATGCAGATATATCAGAAGAGACTAGCCCGAGCATTCAAAAAGAAGGTGTGTCCTACTAAGATCAGAAAGGGTGATTTGGTACTTAAGCAGTCGAGGCCGTCGACGACAGACCCAAGAGGAAAGTTCAGACCTAACTGGGAAGGACCCTATATAGTGCAGAAAGTAATGGGAAATGGGGCAGTGAGACTATCAGATTTGGAAGGGAACGAGTTCACAGAGCCGATCAACGTGGATAGATTGAAGCAGTATTTGCCTGAGGGAAAGAAGACCGAGCAGTCACCAAGGGAATTGACAGAAGACCTAACCCAATGGGATAGGAAACTCATTCATGTATGCATACATACACGTAGCATATTTGCATTCTTTTTGTGTTTGTTCTGTTTTGTAATAACATGTTTCAAAGAAGAAAATGAGAAAGTGACCGGCGTAAACACACACGTATAACGCAAGCGTACGTATCG
The DNA here is from genome assembly GCA_019454045.1 of Zanthoxylum bungeanum. Taxonomy (NCBI): domain Eukaryota; kingdom Viridiplantae; phylum Streptophyta; class Magnoliopsida; order Sapindales; family Rutaceae; genus Zanthoxylum; species Zanthoxylum bungeanum. The sequence goes on from SKCR01032947.1 coordinate 50,010, forward strand.
TTCAAGTAGTATAAAAAGTATCGATCCCACGAGGACTTAATACCTAAGTTATTAATTTTATGAGGTTAATTGATTACTAGTATCTAACAGGTTGTTTAATTGATTTGAAATAGCGACGATTCTAAATTTAAAGACAAGTAACTAAAATTGATTGAAAAGATATTTTGAGAAAATTCAATATTAAAACTATCTAGGGTTGTGATTTATTCCAATATTATATAAAGATAAAGTGGTTATTCTATAATTGGGTAATATATTGATTTATTAACCTGAAACACTAATTTATGTAAAAGCCTCTTCCGATGGTCAATTACAAATACCTAGTATAATCCAATTGAACCATATGTCTATGTCAACCAAATTACCTAGATTCATTACGATTAAGTTCCAATTAAGACTACCCCCGCCCGACAGGTATATTCCTATCCTGTAAGGAAATCTATTGAAAGGGTTATCTATCCTTAAGGAAGATCGTGGGCTATTGAATCTAAGGTCTTAAACTTAAAATCCCTATGTCTAGTTCATTTTAAGTTTACCTAGTCAATTTAATTAATGGCCAGTTAATTAAAGAGCATTAAGATTAAGACTCAATAAATAAATCTTTATATTACCCAAATTATAATCTAACCCTTACAAACCCGTGACATTGAATTTCATCACAACCTTAGATATTAACTTAGTTATGACACATAGCTAGGGCTGATAAAAACTTGAAAATAAAAGACATAAACTGCTGAAAAGTAATTGCGATAATGAAAATGCTGAAAAGAAAATTACAAATGAAATAAAATGCTAAGGTAAAAGGAATTACTTTTAATATTACTAATTTAGATATCTCCCAATAAAATAATATATAAACTTATGAAATTATTTAATCAACCGACCAATCTGGCGGTATCCTGATTAAGTCCAATTAAGTCCAACCAGCCATATAGGCGGTAATATTTGTCCATAATCCAGCCATAAAGGCGGTACCAAAATTAAATTACCAACCGACCAATATAGCGGTATTCCTTTATTAATCAGAATTTTAAATAGTAAGTATATTATTTTTAAGGGAGATTAATCTAAATAGCAATAGTAAAATAATTACCTTTCACCTTAGCATAGGAAAGTTACCTCCTCATAGTGAATAGTAAAACTGTAAAAAGTAAAGAGAGTAAACTATTATTATTACAAAAAGTAATTAAAATTAAATTACAAAAGTAAAAAATTAAAAACTAAAATATTCTAGAGAGAGAAACTCTCGCTTTACACGGATTAGAAGAGAGAGAATGGTACACTGAAATCTGAAATTTCGCGTTCTATTTATAGGCAAATTTTTCACTGTTCCAGCGTCGCGACGCCAAAGCCTCAGCGTCGCGACGCTGGATTTTGTCGACGTGGCACAATGAGGAGATGACACGTAGCAATTCGGATAAGAGGATAAGGTTGACACGTGTAATGGCGGCTGGAACTCAATTATGAAGATGACGTCATTGATGACGTGTCACTATTCATGACGTCATTGGTGACGTCACTCTGTTGATGTGGAAGACAACGTGGCGACACGTGGGGCGGCGGCCGTCAGACGAATGAGAGGTTGACACGTGTCGCGCTGTGATTGGCTGATGATGACATGGCATGTTGACTCGGTTGACTTGCTGATGTGGACGATGATGTGGCGACACGTAGGATGACACGTGGGGCGGTGGCCGTCCAAGCAATAGGATTTCGACACGTGGCACGGCGCATTTTAGCATCTCTGTTGTGATGGTGACACGTGTCACGGCGCACGTTAGCAAAGTCAACTTTTCTCAGATTCTGATTTTGTGGACCCGGCGCATGTTAGCAGATTCGGCGCACGCTGGGCGTCGCGACGCGGAAGGTCTGGGCGGCGCGACGCTGGAAATTACCAAAATGCCCTTTTTCGCCAATTTTCACTGTTTTGCTCCAAATCACCTCCAGAATGTCCTGAAACTTTATTTATCTACAAAATAACACAAAACACATCAAAACATTCACAAAACTCAAGAAACAATACAAAATATTAGGTTAAATGAGTGGGAAATAGTGATATAAATACCACTCATCACACCCCCAAACCTAACATTTTGCTAGTCCTCGAGCAAAATACAGAATAAAATAACAGAATAAAATTTAACTAAGCCATTTTCGTAGGGATCACGGTTGCATTTAGCATATGCAACAAGCCTTTAAACCCCTAGGTGTCCCTAGTGGACGAGTGTAGTCTCGTGAGGGTTTACAGCAATGATACCCACAAACATTTTACAAAAGTAAAAAGGTATTAAAACTAATGCACACAAAAGCAAAAAGACAAGAAAAGAGAATAAAGAAGATAGTAACTAATCAGGTGAAACTTCTACTACAAGTTACTAATTGTTTTGTTTCTTTCTAAATTACCGAATAAGTAAATTCTCCGATTATTTTTACCATTCTCCATATACACAGCTAACAAAATATTAATCAACTCATTTTTGCCCACAACAGTCACAAGTGCAGTTGATAAGAGAGTAATATTTTTGTCCTAAAGTTCTATCAGATTTCACATCTTTTTGTAGCAATGGAATAAATTTTCTGATTTTTCTGATTTTTTCTTTGATTTTCTGAATTTTGACTTTTTTTTTTTTTTATATATAATACCTTCCGTCTATGTAGCGAGCTTTGGGTTGGTGACTCCCAAACCAGTTGGCTTTAGGGCACCAGGTGTTAAGACACCCCTACGAACTTAATTACTCAGACTTCAGATATGAATATATTTTTACAGTATCTTTGATCCATGTAGCGAGCTTTGGGCCAATGACTCCCAAACCAGTTGGTTTTAGGGCACTAGGTGTTAAAACACCCTTACAGACTTAATAACCCGGATCTTAGATACTTTATTTTTGTACATCAGAAATTTAAATTTTTTTTTTTTTTTTTTTTACTCCATCACTAATTATAGATGCTTCCTCCAATTAAACTAGAGCACGGAATATTACAAACTTTTCAATTACAGCTCATAAGAAGATTCATTTTAGTCAGTATTATGGAGAATTCACAAATAAAATAATTCAAAATGAAATAAACAAAAATTAACTTGTTTCGAAATAAATGGTTTGAAATACGTCTCAAGAGTGGAAACTCCTTACTCGGCTATTTCTTACCAATTTCACCTTTTAGTTAAAATAAAAACACAAAAAATGCAAAATTTTTTTTTTTAATTTTTGAAAATTTTTCAATTTTTTTGTATTTTTCGAAAAAATTTGGACTAAAAATAAAAATACAATACAAACAAGTATTATTAACTATACCTCACCCCCAAACCTAAATGAGACATTGTCCCCAATGTCTTAAACAGTAGAAGAAGAGTTTAGAAAATAATACCTGGTTAGTTGAAATTCTACAGGAAAATTACAGGTTAAGATCCAGATTAATTCGACGTCTCTTACCACGATCGTCCTCGGACCAATTTATCTTTGAAATGATAGGGTCAACTTTCGGTTCATAGGCTATGAGTTGGTCAATTAAATCTGGAGCAGTTCTGGCAGTAAAGAGGAGTTCTTTTAAAGGTTTTGACACGAACCCATTTCTTCGAGCATCATCAAAAAACACACAAAGAAAATCATAAAACCCATCAACGTTGTACAGCCCAATTGGTTTCTGGTGTATGTTTAGGTTCGCCAAGATAGTACAATAACAATTTCCTCCAATGTGCCCAAGCCACCTGGCAAAGCAATAAAAGCATCAGAACGGTTAATCATTTCTACCAGTCATTCAGACATACCTGGCACGATCAGTTCCTCTCCGTTTGTTGGTTCAATAAGATTTGCTTCTGCCAAGGGTTTTGGGATGATTCCCAAAACATGATTGCCTCCTTCCTGTACGGCCTTTGAAACAATCCCCATTAGTCCGAGATTACCTCCGCCATATATTAAGTGTATATTCCTTGCGGATAAGACTCGACCCAATTCCTGTGCTGCTTCTATGTATTGTGGTTTAGTACCAACAGTACTACCGCAAAACACACAGATGTTTTCAACTCGTCTTCTTGAAGTGGCTTCCATGTTTTACTCTGGATATCTTCAAATGTGCAATGATGAGTTGAATTTATAATACCTGAAAAGGGTGAGTAAAAATAGCACAAGTATCTTCCAAATGACGATTAGTACAACAATAGATCGTGATAGTCAAAAAGGTATGGATCCTGTCTTAGAAAATAAAAGAAAATAACAAAACAAATCACAATTATTAAGAAAAGACAAAAAGATATAATATGTGCAAAAAAGTAACGGCTTGGTTGACATCTATGCGTCAGGGACAAGCTTCCCATCCAATTTTCTTATAAATTGGCAACGGGTCTTTTTGAGTCAGATTCCCAAGACTTAACTGTTGTCTTTCTTTTTGATATTGTGTATGTAATTTGTGAAAGGCTATGTGAACATGTCCACTGGGATGCGTCTCAAGAGTCGAAGATATATCATCTAAAGACTCCTTACTCAAGCCATCCCTAATGAATTCAATTTTGTCTTCGCGATTAATAGACACCATTCCTAAAGAACGACAACGAGTGTTGCAATTCCATCGTGCACATTTGTAACAAACACCCATTTGTTTAGCTCTACGTTTCTTTGCATAGGTGCTTCTTCCAAAACCAGGCAGATGTGAAATAAAAGATTCAGAAGACTCACCTGCCAATCGAATTCGTGCTTCAATTACCCAACGAATATCATTGGGCACACCATGGATCGTCAGTAGTCTCATTCGTTCCAAGCGAGCTTTGTAAACTTTCAATAGATATTTTTGTGGGAGAGAAGGAAATTGCTTGTGAAGATTTGCGAGAGCTTCTTCCATCTTGAAATGATTTAATCTGCAAAAACTAAACACACCAAATTAAATCACACCAAATCACAATAAAATACAAACAAAATTGCATGGGTTGCCTCCCTGCGAGCGCTAAGTTTTAAGTCGTCAGCTAGACGTTACTTCTCGAACGTTTATGCTGGATCTGAAAGTGTAACACTTTCTTTTTGTCGCCCAAATGATTCTCCCCAGTAGTGCTTGACACGTTGACTATTAACTTTGAATGTGTTGTTGGTATTGGGATCCAGTAACTCAACAGCTCCATATGGTAAAACCTGAGTGATTACAAATGGTCCAGACCACCTAGATTTCAACTTTCCAGGGAAAAGTTTCAACCTCGAGTTGTACAACAACACCTGCTGTCTTGGTTT
>SKCR01032948.1:0-42638 GCA_019454045.1 Zanthoxylum bungeanum
GACAGAGGGTTAGAGGCTCGTCGAAAAATAGTGGGAGGCAAGAATTAAATTTGCAATACTCGTTTAATTATTTTCCATACGCGCTCAAAACAAATATCATTCGTCAAATAAATTAAATGTTAGTTGGACTAATATTTAAATTGTTGTTTTAATTAATAGTTGGACTATATTCAAACTATTCATTTATAGTTGATTTTATAACTGGATTATAGTAATCAATAGAATTGATTTTAATCTATTAAATTATAGTTGATTAAATAGTTGGACTATTGTAATAATGACAAACAAATAGCTCAAACTGATTTGATCAGAAGAAACTAATTGTGGCATTGTTGTCTGGGACACAATTAAACAAGACTCGTTTATCCGCACTTTTGAAGAGTGGATACTATGACTGATTTGATTCCAATCAAATAAAGTCAACGAATCTAGTTTATTGGGCAAAGTGCCTAAAACACATTTACTTGGTAAAAGTGCAAATACCACCGATCTATTAACCCTAGTTCATAGTGATGCAAGTGGGCCCATATCTAGCTAGGCTAGAAGTGGATATGAATATTTCGTGACCTATACGGATGTGACATCGCGTTATGGTTATGTGTCTCTTTTGAAGAACACAAATCGGAAACTTTTACAGTTTCGACACGAAGTAGACAAACAGATCGGCTAAAGTATGAAATTGTCACGGTAAGACCGTAATGGAAAATACTTAAGCAATAAGTTTCTCAAATACTTGAAAGAATATAGTATTCCTTCAAATGAGGACTCCTCCCGGAACACGTCAATTTGACGGTGTGTCCGAATTGAGTAACCGAATTTTATTGGACATGATAAGGTTAATCATGAGTCGCAATGAGCTACCATTTCCTTCAACGGATAAGCATAAACAGTGCAAAAATTATTTTGAATAAGGTTCCAAAATAATCTGTTTGACAGATATCATATTAGATATGAACGGGAAAGAAATTGGGTTTCACATTCCTGACCATTTGGGAATGCTAGGCATGTGTTTGGATGATACCAAACTAAAACCCAAATTGGATAAGTGCCAATTGTAGGTCATCCTAGGGATACCAAAGTATATTACTTATACAACTCACAAGAGAACAATTAGATTGTTGCTCGCCATGCCGTTTTCCTAAGAGGAATACCGATATGCAGTGGTAAGTGGGAGGATAGTATAACTCGATGAAAATCGGAGTAATACTGTTCCAGGTACTGAATCTTAATGGAACATAGATAGTTCATCAAGGATGAAACTATACCATTAATCTTCGAATACACAAGAACCGCGTAGTCGGAGAGAGTAAAAAAACAACCTGGGGTATGGGTTTCTGATCTCACCTCATAAAGATGTCTATCTTATTGAGGTATACCAACTGACTACGTATGAGGAAGTGATACAAGGTATCGACTCCCCATTATGACAAAGTGTCATGAGTCCGAAATGGATTCCAAGTATATCAACAAGTTTGGATACTAGTCTATGTACCACAAGGTATTGTGCCTATTGGTACTATATAAGTCTTCAAGGAAGACATACATGGAAGGCAACATACCAACATTCTAAGCTAGGCTTGTAACGGAAAGGTATCGTTATCAACATTGTGTTCATTACGATTTAACCTTTTACATGTTGCCACGGTAAATCCATTTGGATAATGCTTGCTAACGTTGCATGTTTCATTTATGAAATATGACAGCTTAACGGGAAAATCGCTTTCCTGAAAAGGAAACCTTTTGGAGGATGTTTACAACATCATATCGGTTTTGTCATACCATAACAAGCAAACAAGGTTTGCAGGTTATTCGATCCATGTTCGGATTGAAGGAAGCATAGGTTCTTGGAATTATCGTTTTGATGTAATCATAATGGTTTATGATTTAATTCAAAACGAAATGATTCTTGTGTATATAAGAGGGTTAGTGGGAGCGCACTGACAGTTGATGTCCTATAAATAATGATGATATGTCATTTCTTGGAAATGATATTCCCATAATAAATAATCGGTGAAAGCTTGGCTTTTGAGAAAACTCTCTGAGAACTCGTACATTGAAAAATGTACGCGACCTGGTGTCTCATACGCTTTGAGCATATGGATTCACAAACAGTCCAATCCAAGTGATAGTCACTGGATTGATGTTAAGAACATCTGTTAGTATCTTAGAGAACTAAGGATGCCATCTTAAACTATGGAGATGGAGAACTTGAAGTGACTGGGATCACTGTTGAAAGTTTCCTAACCGATAAAGACGACTAAAAGTCGCAAACGGTACTATACAGTTTGAATAACGGAATAGTGAGCTGGAAATCTTCCAAGTAAGATACTGTTACTGAATAAACAACAAATGCGGGTTATTGCTGCAGCTGAGACGGCAATGGAAGCCATTTGGGTCGATAAATAAATCTAATTAGATTAGATATAGTTCTGTTAGCAGCTGAGCTAGGCGTCAGCACAGGCTAAAGAATTAATGGTTTCATCAACGATCCAGATATATACTTCGATATTCATCTGATTCATTCGGATCATACATCGTGGCGATGTGATGATCGAATAAATCGCATCAGATGATAATCATACAAATCCACTGACGAAAGCCTTTCCTCAGCAATTTGAGCCAACCGTACATAGTTCGGGTGTTAGACACTCGAGTGACTGGCTATAGGCCAAGTGGGAGATTGTTGGACAATTATGACCCATAGCGTCACTATTTGTACAGATCAGGGTCCCATGAAATCTATACCCCACACATCGAATATCTCCACTCCAGAATATTTTGCAACGGTCCTTCATTTATCTTCGAAATATTCCCCATTCTCTGGCACCTGTCACATTGAAGAGCAAAAAGATAAGCATCTTTAAGAAGAGTGGGCCAGAACAAACCTGATTGTAGGACTTTTGCTGCAGTTTTATTTCCGCTGAAGTGTCCGCCGTATGGTGATGAATGATAGTGTTGCAGAACACTATTGACCTCTTCTTATGGAACACACCGTCTTAATAATTGATCAGCCACTATTTGAACATGTACGGCTCATCCCAGACATAGTGTTTGACTTCTTTGAAAAATCTCTTCCATTGCTGAGTTGTCCATTCCAACGGCCATTTTCCTGGCACAATGTAGTTGACATAGTCAGCATACCAAGGGGCATCTTGATGTTTCATGGCGAACAGCTATTCATCTGGAAAAGTTTCTTTGATTGACAGTTCTTTGCCAATTGTTTCTCCATTCTCGAGCCTCGATAGATAATCTGCCACTTGGTTTTCTGTCCCTTTCTTGTCTCTGATCTCCACGTCAAATTCTTGCAGAAGAAGTATCCAACGGATCAATCTGGGTTTGGCATCTTTCTTCGTCATCAGATATTTGATTGCTGAATGATCTGTGTAGACCACCACTTTGGGACCCAGCAGATAGGAGCAGAATTTGTCAAAAGCATATACAACTGCGAGCAACTCCTTTTCAGTGTTTGTGTAGTTGAGTTGAGCTTCATTCAATGTTCTGCTGGAGTAGTAGATGGTGTGGAAAATCTTTGCTTTGCGTTGTCCCAAAACTGCACCTACAACAAAATCACTAGCATCACACATCACTTCAACTGGAAGGGTCCAGTCTGGTGCTACAATGATGTGGGCAGAAATCAGTTTTTGTTTTAAGATCTCAAAAGCTTCCTGGCATTCTTTTGTAAAGTTGAAAGGCACATCCTTCTCCAGAAGATTGCACAGAGGTTTAGCAATCTTGGAAAAGTCTTTGATAAATCTCTTGTAAAATCCTGCATGTCCAAGAAAACTCCGAATCCATTTTACTGATGTCGGTGGAGGTAGTTTTTCAATTGATTATGTAGGCACTGTATTTTTGCATGTAAGTCCCGATAATGAGTCTCACATGGAGACACTACCTCTTTAAATTATGGAAGTCGCGGGAAACGGACATCGGAAGGGAAGAGTCAGGAATTGACATCTTATTGGATTTAATTCGCTTGTTTAGCTTCGGGTTTGCTTGTTAGACCTATGTTTTAAAACACATCCCTAACCCAAAACCAAAGCCACACGCCCACCTAGCCCAAAACCAAAGTCATACGCCCACCTAGCCCAAGCCCATTAAATCACATCCAATAATATTTAAAACATTTAAAAAACGTGTCAAAATTAAATTAAATCAAATTAAATTAAATCAAATCCAATTAAATCAAAACAAATCTCATTCCTAAATTAAATAAATCAAATCAAATCACATAAATCACATTCCTAATTAAATTAAATCACATGCCTAAACTAAATGAAATCAAATCAAATCCCAATAATCATCTTCCTAACTAAAACAAATTATCTCCCTAATTAAAGATATCATTTCCTTATGATACACAAATTATATTCCCCCCATAATTACAATATTCTTTCCCTACCTATACAAGGATAACCCCAACCCTCTCCTATAAAAGAAAACACAAGCCAAACCCTTGGACCCTAGCTCATTCTCACATCTACTCACAAAAGAGAAATAACCCTAAGCTTCCCGCCACTCCCTCTCTCTCGTCTCACACATGCGCCAAATAAACACACACAAACCTTCATCATATAAGCACACACGCCCCTCATCACCACACGTCCTCATCTCACTCATCATCATCGACATATACAAAACAAACAACCATATGAAAGAACCTTAATCACGCATCCAGCCCCTGACTCATGCACCCGAGCAAAACAGCCAACGCATCTCCCATGCACTCGACACCCTTCACTCTCGGTAACAAACCCTAGTGGAACTCTCTCTCTTTCTTCATGGCCACAAACCCTAAGACGCACTTTCTCTCTGTCACAAAAAAGTCCAGCCACCTACAGCACCGACAAAAGACACTCACGGCACAAACATAAGACACGTACAGTCGGCAAATAGCCTGCCATATAGACACTTTGCACACTGACAACAACCAACATAGCCCTTCATTAAGCCGAATGCAATACACACAAGTCAACCCCCATCAAACTGCCGAACCAGACCAAGCCAAAAACAGCGAATAAATCACTCAGAAACAGTCCCCGAACATCCCCACAACAGCCCTTAAATCAACGTGAAAGCTCCCCTCACACACTGCTTAAATCAACGCCACAAAATGCCTCACAAACTGCCTCACATTCACCGAATAAAATAGTCCACACAGCACCCTTAGGACCACCAAAAACTGCATTGAAAGCCCACCCCCTAACCACTGAAAACTACACTGAAAACCAGCCCCTGACCACTGAAAACTGCACTGAAAATAGCCCATAATTACCGCAAAACAGTAAGCCAAAACCGTGACTAGAAACAGTCACAAAACGGAGTAAAACAGCAGCCCAAACAGCGAACCGGAGGAATTATGGAGCATCAACCCTTCCGACAACCGCGTAACGTACTTCCGAGAGACGACTTAAGAGGTTAGACCTGAGGGCACCCTTTTTCTATTTATTCTCCTTTATATATTTATTTTCTTATTTTACTTCGCATGAGTATTGTGGATTGGTGTATGATATGACTTTCGGATGAACAGAATATGTGTTCTCTCGTGCGGTATATCGGATGGAATCCCAGACGTAAATTCCGTAGCCGAATCCGAATGGACGGTAGTGCGGTCTGTACTTGGGAAACAACTCCACGTACTACTTGAGAGACACACATATTTCATTTCATCCAACCTTTTGTTTGAGCATGATTTAGTCGCTGGTATGTTATTTATTTAGTCGTTAGTATGTTATCTATTTCTAAGCATGATTTAGTTGTTAGTATGATATTTCTTTATGCATGATTTAGTAATTTGCTTTCGCATTAAGAATTTAATTCACGTTTAAGTTTAGGTTGTTATTTAGTTTTTTTTGTTTAATAATTCAATATGCTCATGAGATTATTGTGTGTTTGTCGTTATGATGACTTACTTTTAAAGCATGCAAACTTAGATATAGGATTTACTTTTATGAATGCGAACTAGATCTAGGTTATTCTTGAATATATATGTTGTGTAGATTCGGTTAAGTTATTGCACAAATCATTTCATTACAAGTGGTATAAGTAAGGGACCATTCTGAACCCAATGGTTTAAGGTCTTCCATTGCGAGGGGTGAGTGCGGCCTTAAATCATTTTCTCGGTTCACACCGGGTGGCGACTCCTTTATTCTCCGGTTTAGTCCCCCGCAGGCTATTCCGTACTCCCGACTAGGCCGCGAGCCTGGAACAGCATCATCAATTTCTGTGTCCTACAGTTTCAATCTTTGCTTTGTCTACCTCGATTCCCTTTTGTAAGATCCGGTGTCGAAGAACAATGCCTTCATGCACCATGAAGTGGCATTTCTCTCAGTTGAGTACTAGGTTGGTATCTTCGCATCTTTGTAATACATGTTCCAGATTTTGCAAGCAGTGGTCAAAAGAATCTCCAAACACAGAAAAGTCATCCATAAAAGCCTCCATACTCTGCTCCAACATGTCTGAGAAGATGACCATCATGCAACGCTGAAATGTAACATGAGCATTACATAATCCAAATGGCATTCTGCGGAAAGCAAAAGTACCATAAGGACATGTAAATGTGGTTTTCTCCTGATCTTCTGGGGCGATGGCAATCTGATTGTATCCTGAATATCCGTCCAGAAAGCAATAGAACTCATGTCCCACCAATTTGTCTAACATCTGGTCAATGAATAGTAGCGGAAAATGGTCATTTCGTGTTGCTTTGTTCAACTTTCGGTAGTCCATGCATACTCTCCAAAAGTTGAAAATAATAATCTAGCAGAGAAAACAAAAGAAACTCATTACCCATCAATGGCTACATTGCCCTCAAGGATAAGCCAACAGTCCTTGCGGTCGTTGTGTTCAGAGACCTCAGCCAAAGTGTAAAACTTTCCCCAACCAACCATTTACTTCTCTTAGCAAAAAAAAAAAAAACTTTAAAAGGTGAGATTTTTATGGGAAAAAAATTGAAATGTTTACGTTGCGTATCTGAGTGTAAGAGGTGTGGATTGGTTGAGACCTTGCCACGATTTGGTTACGGTTTATGGTTACAGTTCAATTTTAGGGTCAACCGTAATTGAATCGTAAATTTACGGTTTGATTACAGTTAATTATTTTTAAAATTTTAAAAAATAAAAAAATAATTGTAAAAATAAAAATTGATTGCAAATAAATATGAAAATATCTATTACAAAGAGCTTGCACATAATTTTTACATGATTAAGCTATCTACGTATCATCTTGGACTAAAGAGAGGAATCAAAGCTCCCGTAGTTCTGATACAATTTTTATAATAAGTGACATCATTTATTTACATTATTAAAATTTAAAAATTTTACAAGTTATATTTTATTCTTCTTCTTATTCTTCTTCTTCGGGGGATGGCGGTCCCGTCGTCACCGGACCTTCAGTTCCAGTATCGGTGTGGTCACACAAATCTTCAAAAGAATTTAGTACGTAATCTAGTTGTCGTATTTTGGCTCTTAACCAATCATCAAGACAAGTTTGGACTTCTAAAGATGAATGGTGCAAAATAGATCTTCTAGTGTTTAGGACATTACCTCCTGAGCTGAAGACTTGCTCCACAGATACAGTTGAGTTGACATCGGTGTTACAAAAAGCTCATTGGCTATAACAAAAAGGATTATAAATATTCATTCATGTCGATGCCACTAGTTGAGGATTAGAAATTATGAACTTGAAAAACTTTCAAAGGAACCTCGAAAAGTGTGGTTAAATATTTATCAATTTCAAAATGACCGCTGGTGGTAGATTTTGATTTTGATTTCTTTGCATTAATCATCTACTTCCAGCAGGGAGCCTTGAGGGTTCGATAGAGTGATCAGGCTGACGGGTTTCATCGGTGGGTTAGATTCCGTACACATGCGTATAATCGTCAAATAATTCATCTATAGTATTTCTTACTTACCTCATCAATAATTAAAGACAAACTTACCTCAATTTTTGTAATAGATAAAAAATTATAATAAGTTTGTAAAGTATTTTCTAAACTATCAATTTTAAATCTTGGATAAAAAAAATAGTTGCAACAAGAAAAAATAATGATATTGTAGGAGCGAAGCGGGGTTTACCGCTATGCCTATGATGTTCGGCGACCACGACACTGTTGGGCTCGCAACCTGTAGAGAGTACGAAGTAGCCTGCGGGGGACTAAACCGGAGAATAAAGGAGTCGCCACCCAGTGTGAACTGGGAAAAGATTTAAGGCCACACTCACCCCTCGCAAGGGAAGACCTCAAACCGTTGGGTTCGGAATGGTCCCTTACTTATGCCAGTATAATGGACGAGTTCACACAATGGTATAGCCAAGTCTTAATGCAATTCATACATAAAAGCGAATAAAAATGTAATAACAAACCCAAGCAAATAATAATCACAATAACACGATTCCAAAAGCATATTAAATTAAGAAGTATGAGATGTAATAACGAAAATCAATCAAAAGCGGGAAAAAAGTCAATAAATAAATAGCAAACAAAAGGGGGGTTAATCACGCATGTATGAATATTTCCAGAGTGTCACGTGGAGTTGTATCCCAAGTATAAACTGTACTACCGTCCAATCTGATTTGGCTACGGAATTTACGTCTAGGTTTCCATCCGATATACCGCAACGGATAATAACACACATAAACATTAATGCAATATAAATAAAAAAATAGACATGAAATAATATAATAATGAATATGCGGATAATCACCAACATGAACAAATAAAATAAAGGCGAAATAATAAAATAACAATAAATAGACAAAAAGATAAATAACAAACTAAATGCGAAATAATAAAATAACGATGAAAGTGAATAAATAAATAAATAAAGATAAATAACGAATGCCAAAGAAATAAAAAATATGACCAAAAATTTGGCCGTCTTTGATATAGGACTTCACATACCCGGCTGGACGTTATTCACGTCCAGCTAGGCATGCAGCGTCCAGAACTATAAAGATAAATAGGGTAAGGGTGCGCTCAGGTCTTACCTTTCAAGTTGCTTTCTCGGAAGTGCGTTAGGCCGTTGCCGGAAGGATCGAAGCTTGGTTCGCTGGTTCGCTATTTGGGTTGCTGGTTCGCTGTTTCGTTGTTGTTTTGCTGGTTTGCTGGTTGCGCTGTTTGCTGTTTTTGGCTGCTTTATTTTTGTTGTTTCTGGCTGCTGTTTTGATTGTTTTTTAGCTGCTATTTTTGGAAATGGCAGGTCACTGCTTCATTTCCAGAAACCGAGTGTGATATTTACGGAAAGTGTGGGATATTTGGAAGATGTAATTCAAATACGAAACCAATATGCAGCTGTTTGGGAGGTTTGAACCAAAGAAGGTGAAGGAATGGAGTGGAGGAAACTGGAATAGCGGTGTGTTAGAAAGCAACCACTGCAGTGTGAAAGGATAAGCACAAATGGTGAAATCGGAAAACATGATGGATTTTCGAAGCTTGCATTGATGAAGGTACCAGTTTTTGCAGAAATGTCAACTGTCCTTGAAAATGAATGCCGAGAACGGTGCTTGAATAATTGCTCCTGCATATGATGCTGGCATCGGTTGTATGACATGGAGAGGAAACTTAACTGACATGCAGAGATTCTCCAGCGGAGGGATTAGTCTTTACATTCGTTTGGCAGATTCTGAACTTGGTATGTTGAATGCTGTTTTAATCAATTTTGAATCCTTTAGGATCTATTATGGGCTAGATAAATATTTATTCTCAGTCTCTATCTGCAGTTAAAAAGGATCTTAAAGTAGTTATCATAGTACCAGTGGTTATAGGAACAGTTGCAATTGCAATCTGTGCATTTTTTATATGGAAGTGGATGGAAAAACGTAAAGGTAATCTGCTTATAAACTAGTATAATTATGAAACATGAAATTTGAAAAACGTTAGAGAGACAAATAGAGGATAAAATGGGGACAAAAAAGACGTCGTTTTGGCTATGTTTTATCCTTTGTTTATCCCTGTTTTGTTTCCAATAGCAGTCCTCATGAATTTTTTCTATGGATACATATCTGAATCTGGTATCAAATCAGCATTGAAGGTGAAAATCAGAGTGTTAGAATCTGGTAATGGGGAATCACTTGGAAAGCTTTCTCCCCTTGACATGGGCCAAGTTGAATTCCAGGATCTACGGGTATTTAATTTTGAAGAGTTGGCCACTGCAACTAATAACTTCCATTCAACCAATAAGCTTGGGCAGGGTGGATTTGGCCCTGTTTACAGGGTAATGATTGTTCATTATAACTTTGCTAGCTGTGAAATATGATACAGTTATTGATCTGATATTCTTTTATAGGGGAAATTGCAAGATGGACAAGAATTGCAGTGAAAAGACTATCCAAATCATCCGGGCAAGGGCTAAAAGAATTTATGAATGAGGTGGTGGTAATTTCTAAACTCCAACATCGAAACCTTGTTAAGCTCGTCGGTTGCTGCATTCAAAGAGAAGAAAAGATGCTGATTTATGAATTTATGCCAAATAAAAGCTTGGATTCATTTCTCTTTGGTTAGTTCATGTTATCAGCTTTTCCTTTCATCGACATGTTAGTTCCAGCTGCATGGAAGCTGCATGGAAGCTTCCCATGCATGAGTCCAGCAAGATCCAACTGCCATAGGAAGCTGCCAGGCTGCCATCCTCCATTTTCTGCATCAAGCCAAACCACTTTAGGTGGTGATTGAAGAAAATGTTGAGCTTGCCATAAAACTAGGAGTGATTGAAGGAAATCACTGTAGGTTTGTTGATATTTTTGAGCTGGATGAGTATTATAAATTCAGAGCTTTGCAATGAGTTCAAAGCACCCCCAAAGTGTGAGTAATAACCTCCAAGTAGAGAGCTTGAGAGTGTGTGAGGTTTTTTGTATAATTGTAAAGTTTAAACACTTTGTATCTATTCTTGTAGTAATAGAAATTCAATTCGATTTTTCATCAAACACACTCTAAAGTGATCAGAGAATCACAACACGACATCTGATAATAAATTTGAACAATGCAATCCTTGTCTATGTATTATGGAATTCATACACATAATGTTTCAAATAATTATTTGTCTTTATCATTTCATTGACACGTATGATTAATACGAGAGTTGGGATTATATTGTGCAATAAAATTCAATCAATTTGATAATACGTCACATTAATTTAGATACAAAATTTGTATGGAAAATTACACCAATTATATTGTAAATTATCATAACAGTATTTTAATCCTTATAATTTTAAAAAATATAAGTTTTAATCCACGACGTTAAGATATTTCTGCTAGTTTTGAGATATTTTTCATCCCATTAATTTTAAATGATTTGAATATATCCTAAAATATGACTAAAGATGGTAAAAGTTTATTTCAAAATTAGATTAAAAAGTGATTTAATTAACAAAAAATATTTAACGATAGAGATTAAAATTTATATTTTTTTAAATGAAGAGATTAAAATGTCATTATAATAACTTATAAGGTAATTGAGTATCATTTTCGCAAATTTGTATTTGAACCATAATATAACTTTAATAATTTTTATATATAAAATTGAGATAAAAAAACATGTATAACGTAACTTGTGACGTGAATTCACTATAAATTACTTGTGAAGTGATTACTCTATTCCTCTTTAGTTATTTTAGTAGAAACAAATCAAAATTATCTCATAAATATATCATTTTTTTAATTAATTTTAAGACAAATTTTAATAATTTTTTAAATAATCGTAGGTGGCTCCGCCACTGTTACTCCGCAATCACGAGATGAGTTATATTAGAATCATTTAACCATAACCTAGCTTCAATTTGAAGCAAGACACCAAAAATGGAGCAAAAAATCAGCTCCAAGACAGCCCTCGGAATTACATCAAATTTGATGCAATAGCTGTGGGCCATTTTGGTTTTTTTTTTTTTTTTTTTTTATTTATTTATTTAAAAAAAAAATTGCCACTTTTTATTTAATTTTCAGCTTCAATAATAATAACAAAGTTTTATAAATAGAATATTCTATGAAAAATTTATTTTGGTGTAATATTTGATGTAATGAGTTAGAGATGGAAATAATATTGAGATAAAATTTGCATCAAAATGGTGTAAAAATTGCACCGAATTAATACAATGGTTGGAGATGGCCTAACTCTACAGGTGCAGCATAATTTTGTACGTGATATAATTGATAAGTGGCTATATGTTTTTGATTTATTTGGGCAAAGAGGACATTTTGTAATGTTTATCATAAGTCTTGACCCAAATTAATTTTATTTTTTTTTTGAGTTAAAAAGATAAAAACATTCTTATTATAATAAAATTTTCATTTCAATATTTTAACTTATATTATAGAAAATCTTATTTACATGTCTCTTCTTAGTATTTTTTTTCAAAGATAAAGAGAGTAGGTAAACTCACATATATTTTTAATTCATTATTTTCCCTAAACTTAAATGTAGGTGGCAAGTTGTTGTTGTTTTTTTTTTAAAAAAAAAGATGTTTGAAAATCAATTGAATATATTTTTTAAGGTGTCTAATATTTTATTATGTAAAGAAATCTTGTTCTCACAAGTTATTGGAGTGAAACCAGAATCATTAAGAGTGTAAATGACATTACAAATTTATGGGTTTAAAAAAAATAATAATTCAGACCTAGAGGGTCAAAACTCATTACAAGACCCCTCTAGTTAAGCGAAAATTATATTATGTGCCCGGTGTATATGTCATATCTCTCACAGCAGGCGGATCCTGTACAGTTGCGGGCCCCCCTACTATGAGAGAGATGACATATACACCCGGCACATGATATACCACCTCCTAGTTAAGATATTCAGAATCAGATGATGTTTATAATAACATCCCCTTTAATTCCCAAAATAGCCCTGAGTAACAACACTCCTTATCTCCCCCAAATTCAGATAAATAATCAAAGCTTCATAAACATTATTGGGCTGAAGGTAGGCCCAGACCCGAATAATCAAAATTATCGACCCGATCCATTACACAGTAAACAAGCTCGCTCACTCCTAGTCCCTACAAACCCTAGCTTCTCATTTGCATCGTATCGTGAAACCTCAATTTAAAGAGCCAGGGAGAGACAGCAGAAGAAAAGGAAAAAAAAAACACCCTAAAAATGGTGTCGGGATCGGGAATCTGCGCGAAGCGAGTGGTGGTGGACGCTCGCCATCACATGCTCGGGCGGCTGTCGTCGATCGTGGCCAAGGAGCTCCTCAACGGACAGCACGTTGTGGTCGTTCGTTGCGAGGAGATATGCATGTCGGGCGGTTTGGTTCGGCAGAAAATGAAGTACATGCGGTTCCTTCGCAAGCGCATGAACACGAAGCCGTCTCATGGTCCCATCCACTTCCGCGCCCCAGCGAAGATCTTCTGGCGCACCGTCCGCGGGTCCCTTTTTTTTTTTGCCTTCATTCTCCTGAAATGGCGTCGTAATGGTTGGTTTTGGATCGGCTAATGATTGTCGATTTTTGTTGTTGCTGATGCAGGATGATACCGCATAAGACGAAGCGTGGAGCTGCAGCTCTTGCTCGATTGAAGGCTTATGAAGGTGTGCCTGCACCGTATGATAAGACGAAGAGATTGGTTATTCCTGACGCTCTCAAGTGAGTTAGCTGAATCAATTCAACATTTGGTTCTTATTATTTAGCTGAATCAATTCAACATTTGGTTCTTATTTTTAATTAAATTAAATTTATTTTTATTTTTATTTATATTTTGTGGGTTGTATTTAGGGTGTTGAGGCTTCAGAAGGGTCACAAGTACTGCTTGTTGGGTCGCCTTTCATCTGAGGTTGGATGGAACCATTATGACACCATCAGGGTATGAGTTTTTAGCTCCTGTTCTTTTAAATTTACTGTGTAATTACTGGAATTGGATGATGAGATGAAGATGGGCATTTCAGATAATTTTAGTAAAATATAAATTTTGGATAATGATCGTGCATAATTATCTTTGTTGCAAGCAATATATGCTCCAACTGGTCCTTTTGTTTCTTATTTGTATGCTTTAAATAGAGCTGATTTTTGAAATTTTACTAGTGGTTACTGTGTCATGGTTTTATTTGATAGTGTATCATTTGCTTGGAAATATCATTTTTTTGGTTATCTAAACACCGAAGGAGCAAAGTTGTACTACTTGGGAATTCATCAAATTTCTTTGGCACCCTCTGTTCTGTGATGCTTTGTAGCCAAGCCTGCAGCACTAGTTTTAATAATTGGATATGATGGATCTGTGAATATGTGATATTGTATCGGTAATCAATTAATGCCATGAGCTTTTGATGTGAATTTAGAAGGAAATTGTTAATTGCGAAAATATGAGGCTGATTATTAATTTTTTTTATATTTTATTATGCCTTGCTATCTTGGTTATTAATAGGTCTTGTTTGGTGGATATTTGTAAAAATTGGAAAAATTATGTGGGAGACTCATTTTTTTTTTTAATTTGCTTTGTCCACTTATTGAAGATTACTATGTAATGTAATTGATGAATGAAATATGCATGTAAATTTTGTTCCTCATTATCCTGTGTTCATCAGGAGCTTGAGAAGAAGAGAAAGGAGAGGTCTCAGGTTGCTTACGAGAGGAAGAAGCATCTCAACAAACTTAGGGTTAAGGCTGAGAAGGTTGCAGAAGCGAAACTTGGCTCCCAATTGGGCATCCTTACTCCAGTTAAGTACTGAGCTGTTTGCTAGTTGAGTACAATTTTGTTGAGTATTGTCTTGAATTTCCTTCCTGTTTTCAACTTTGTTCAAGACTTTTAGAAGCTAAAATTTGATACGACTTGAGAGATTGGCCTTTTTTCATTTAACTTTATTGTTGTAGAATGATTGTCATACTTCAATACATACTGGAATTGTTATTATTTTTTTGATTTCACACTTCAGCCGCCCCAGTCCTTTTTTTTTTTTTTTTTTTTTTGTGTGAATGAGGTTGGCCCTATAATTTGTTCACCTGTGCAAAATTCTTTATATACTGATAACTGATGAATGTAAAAATCAATTAGTTGCTTATTTTAGGAAAATGTTCACATCTTCTGTTCAATACCATTTTCAAGGCAACATTGGTCTGAAGAAGATTATGGGTCTTGCTTTCAAAAAAAAAAAATTACAAAAAGGATGGTCGGTTGAGACCTGCAATGTTTTGTAGAACAAGATGTTAGAGCCTACAAAATGAGGATAGTTGGAGTGTTATTATGAGACAATTAGAAATGATGAAATTAGGAAGAAAACAGGTGTAAGGTTGAATCCTGCAACTTTAATGCTGCAGGATTTTCCATCACGGGTTTTTTTGCATCAGTTTCTTCGGAACTATCTTATCAGAAAATCCTGCAACTTTAATGCTGAGATGTCAGTTTTTATTCTTTTATTTTCGTTTTTTAAATAATCAAGTTATTTGAACATCTTTAACAAATCTGTACCTATTGTATTGTCCTCCTAATTATAACATTTGTTGACGGTGGATTTTGGTCTCAGGGTAATATTGGAATATCACTCCCGAGGAAATCCTCCTCCAACTGTGAATTTGTTTGGTTATGGGGGACCAAAGGCAAATTTAGCGGAAAACAAGAAAATACGCTAATCAGACAAGGTGATTTAACGTGGTTCGATGGATTTTGGGATCCGACCTACGTCCACGGGCAAGAACAGGATGGTACTTTTTATTACTCAAATTCACTCCTCAGATCTCCTCTTTGCTTTTACAAATCAGAGCTCTATGACACTAATCTCTCACTCTTGTGATGATTTTCAGATGCCCCTTTTACACATGCTCTACCCTTCTATTTATAATAATACAGAAATCAGATTCCTATTTGTATAAGAAATCCTATTTGAACCCAATCTTCTCTTCTTGTAGGGTTTCCTGATCCGGTATTGCCTTCTTCTAATTGATGTTTTCCTTATCTTATCCATAAGAATGGGATGCTGTTGTCTTGAACACGGTCCGTCATCTGGTCGGCCTTTAATGAGGTCGGTCATGACAATCTTCTATGCTGAGGACGTTCCTGCCGACATCTATAGTGCTCGGTCATTTGAACCAAAGTGGTCGGTCTTCATATGAACTGGTCGGGTCGGCCTCATGATCTCAACCAGATAGCGAACTTACCCTTTTGTCCTTGTCGTGCTGTCTTAAATGCTGTAGCGCCTGAAAACACCATCAACATCTGTCCCCTAGTTCTCGGTTCCAACGAGTATGTAAGTTGGTGCCGGGAACTATATGAAGAGGGTGTGCTGATTGTTCTTGCTGGTAGTCGTCCCAGAATGCAAAAAAAAAAAGAATCCTCTTGCTGTTTCGTTCATCTTTCCTCGAGACGCACAACTATCATGTCTTCTTTAAATGCCCATCAAATCAGCCTTTAGGGTTTCTTCTAACTTTCGACATTTGTCAAACATCCGCTGGGTTCCCGCTAAAATCGACGGTGATGTGCCTCCCAGTCATGACTATAAGAAAAACGAGGGTTTCACTGTTCCCATTTTTTTCTTTTTGGCAATCGTCTGCTTCTTTTCTCTGTGATCCACTTAACTCCGTGTTCTCGAAGCTCAAGCCGCGGTCTTCATCCTTCTTTGTTGCCGAGCACCTAAAGAACGAACACCACCTCACCATATAACCTCCTGCTTTTGAGAAGAACAAGTAAGTTTTCTGGGCGAACTCTATTTTTTTTCCTTTCGATGTGCCGTGGTTCTATTTGTTTATTTTGTTTAGGGAGAGACTTGTGGTTTTGTTGGGTTTTGCTTTAGGGCACTTCTTTAGAGACTCCAAATCTAGTTTTAGCACGGGCACTGTGGGTAGCTTCTCGTAGACTGATTCTCCCCCTTTCTCTGTTTTTCTGGGTGTCAGGGATGTCTGATAGTAATTCTTCCTCCGAAAGGCCTGTCAAAATCTCAACTTCCCCTGCTGAAGAGCTCTCCTCGGGCTCAGGGGCGCCCAGTGTAGAAGATCTCGACACTACCCCCACCCCTTCTGAGGTCGAAAATGACTCCTATCATCAGAGGGTTCCTCGGAAGGACCCAGAGCCTGGAGAACTTGGGTCGTCGGCTCTGGATATGAACCGTCCTTCTAAGATAACCGAGGATGATCTGGCGTTATTGCGGCAACGATACAGCATCCCGATAGATATTGCTCTAGAAGTTCCCGGTCCAATGGATCGTGCTAGTCAGCCTGACGAGGGCTCGGTGGCGCTTCTTCCTATCTTTTTTGAATGTGGGCTGCGGCTGCCGATGCAACGCTATTTCGCTTGGATGCTGGCCGAGATGGAGCTTGCCCCTTGCCAATTGAGCTTGAATAGCTGGAGGATCCTAGCCGGCATATATGTGGTCTGGCACCGGGCAGGTTTAGGTGTACCTTGCTTGGAAGAGGTGAAGAGGTTGTACCGTTTGAAGTCTAACCCAAAGACTCACTACGGTTGGTATTACCTCTCTGCTTACGATAGCTCGTCCAACCTTGTCCAGAAGCTCCCTGATTCCAACAAGAACTTCAAGGACTCTTGGTTCTGGGCAACTGGGGATTGGGGTCGGGTTTTGAGATCGTTTGAGGAGGATGTCTCGGTTCCAGACGTCTTCAGGGCTGGAGGTTAGGAGTCTAACGCCCCTTCATTCTTTCTTTGTCCCTGTTCTCCAGTTTCTTTTAGGTTTTCTAACTTCTTTGGTTCCTCCCAGCTTGTTGGCGAGATGCTCCAAAGGTTTCTCGCCAGGTTCGGAGGCGGGTACATTGGGCTCGGGGATATGCTGCCCCCTGGAGGAATTTGGTTAATGACGCGGCTTTTGTTGAGTCAGGCCTCATTCAGACCGTCCCTTCGGAAGTATCTGGCCGGTTAGGTAGGTGTCTGATGGCTGTTTTAATGATCTTTCATGTTTGTTTCATCATGTTTGATATCTTTGCTATATGCTCGGTCCCTGATTTCCTTTTTTTTTTTTTTTTTTTTTGTAGGCATGTCGAAGAGGCCAAAGTTCCTTGAAAAGTTGGCCGGTACCGTGAAGAAGGCCGGCCGTGCCGAAACTTCCCAGGCGCGGACCGATCTCGTTGAGAATATATCTCTTGGACAAGTCCAAACAAGTGTTCGGGGGCTGTCCTCACCTTCTGGCGTAATATTGGAATATCACTCCCGAGGAAATCCTCCTCCAACTGTGAATTTGTTTGGTTATGGGGGACCAAAGGCAAATTTAGCGGAAAACAAGAAAATACGCCAATCAGACAAGGTGATTTAACGTGGTTCGGTGGATTTTGGGATCCGACCTACGTCCACGGGCAAGAACATGATGGTACTTTTTATTACTCAAATTCACTCCTCAGATCTCCTCTTTGCTTTTACAAATCAGAGCTCTATGACACTAATCTCTCACTCTTGTGATGATTTGCAGATGCCCCTTTTACACATGCTCTACCCTTCTATTTATAATAATACAGAAATCAGATTCCTATTTGTATAAGAAATCCTATTTGAACTCAATCTTCTCTTCTTGTAGGGTTTCCTGATCCGGTATTGCCTTCTTCTTCCGCTTTCCTTTTGGACTCTGACTCTCTCTCCTTGTGAAAGTAGGATGTTTTCCTTATCTTATCCATAAGAATGGGATGCTGTTGTCTTGAACACGGTCCGTCATCTGGTCGGTCTTTAATGAGGTCGGTCATGACAATCTTCTATGCTGAGGACGTTTCTGCCGACATCTATAGTGCTCGGTCATTTGAACCAAAGTGGTCGGTCTTCATATGAACTGGTCGGGTCGGCCTCATGATCTCAACCAGATAGCGAACTTACCCTTTTGTCTTTGTCGTGCTGTCTTAAATGCTGTAGCGCCTGAAAACACCATCAACAACATTCTATTATTTCCAACTCTAAAATAAAGAGTAACATGCCTTTTCTCTTAGCTGTTAATTGATAAACCAAATAATAAAGATAATTAATTCGTACGCAATTATAATACAATGGCTATCTTGCTATATGTAGCACGACCAATCCGACCATTTCTCATTGCATACAAAATCCACTAACGTAACTTCAAGTCAGCTATACCTGCAAGGCTTCTCACGTAACGTAACAACTTCCTACCCCTAAAGATTAAAAATAAGGAAATCTCTAGTCTAGTGTTAAATTGAAGCAAATCCTCCCATGTTGCTAGAAACGTGAAAATTTGGCTGTGGCTGGAGATACTTCTCCAACCTTAGTCAGTATGCGGAAAGGACCATAATATTTAGGACGATGCTTTAAATAAACCCAATCATCCACTGCAATTTCTCTCTCTGTATGCTTGCCAAAATAAAGATTGAATAATTTATATACATATAAAGTCACAACCCTAGACGACGAAATTTAGTTCCTTCTCATTGTTAAAGAACAAATAGAGTTTAGTTGAACACAAAATAACATCATAAAAACAATAAAGAATAAAGAAGAACTCGTGATAAGAGCTTCGATCTTCAGGTCTTCATATGGAATTCCTTGCATTTGCTTTGCTATATTCATTCTTTCTTTATTTCCTTATATGGATTGACATTAAATTGGTCCAAATTTGCCCAGAATTGGTGGTGCGCCACTGATTCACTTGGTGTCATGCCACCAAGGTAAAATTCATTCTCTTTCAAAATACACATCCACTGGGGTTGTGTCGCGTAACTTATTTCCAATTCTTATTGGTTCAGTTCTGAATGAGCATTTTTATCATAATTTATTGCCATATCACGGCCAAAACATTCAGTTGAGTCCGTTATATTCCAAACCTAAAATTACATAGGGAAACAAGTCAAAACCCTCAACTAGCTCGATTCAGTTAACAAAAAATATATAGTAAAGAGGTGATAAATATAAATTTATTGACCATTTATCACACCCCAACTTACATTTTTTTTAGTCCTGAGAAAAAGATATGAAAATAAAAATAAAAATAAGACCATTCACATGCAATTATCACAATCAACGCCGTTTTTCACTGTTTTCATTTAGTTCAAATCCAAATAATTTCCGGCAATTGTTCCAACACCCAAAACACATCCAATACATTCATATGACATAATTTTCATCACAATCAACCCATTTTTTCCAGATCTGATTTTGTAACAAAAATTATCAAATTTTTATGCTTTAATCCAACATTTTCAACATTAATCAAATTAATCACAACACCAATCCAAGTCACCACCAATGAAGCACCCAAGAAAAATTATAGGCCTTACAAGAGTGGTCATAACACTCTAGAATGGAAACTTATCATCAAATGATAAAATTGAATCAATATTACACTAATATCATTCAATTTACTTCACACATGCACCATGCCTTCAAATCTATCCACCAAAATAAAAAGCCCCAATTTCTAAGAAGTAAGTAAACCCTAGAACAATTCTAGTAAATCAAGAACAAGAAACATGCTTTCCAAGCTTAGGGATATAAATAATTACCTTTAATTCTCCTTGTTTCCTTAAGCTTTTCTTAATTTTCTTCACTTTCTTCTTTTGTTTCATCAACCAAATTTGAGAGCCTTTTTCCTTTTGAAGTTTCGGTGATGAATTCTTCCAAATGATGAAAACAAAATTTTCCAAATTAAAAAGAAGCATAACCGACTTTAGGAGGGCATTTTTGTCAATTTTGCAATTTAATTCAATTAAATATAATTAAACTTTATGTTAACAAATAAAATTTGCACACCTAAATTTTAATTAAAACATGCCACATGTATGAATAATAATTAAACATATTCCGTAACATTTATGTAATATGGATATTATTTAATTAATCAAATATTTAATATTTAAATATCTAAATAATTAATTAACATAGTTATTGTTATATATGTATTTTTATTTACATTAAATAACAAATACATATATTAATGGCATGTGTCAAAGTCTCATTTGACAAATAATTAATGTGTATCTAATCAAATTATGTATCAGATACAAATACACAATAATTACGATTGACCAAAAATTCCCTTATGCATGTGTTTTCGTTTAACTGTTTAAACGATTCGTATTAACTCATTTAATCCGATGAAGTATTGGACAATTATGATCCATAGCATCACTATTTGTACATAAGATTGTGTTGTTGTACAAATTAACTATGTGACAAAGGAAATTACTCTTTTATAATTTGTAATTAGATTACCGGGATATATAAATGACAAAAGTCCATATGATTAGTTACGGATTGATAAGATATGAGACAATATCAATTCATGAAGGTTTAATCATTAAAACATCCCTAGTCGGAGTATTATCGAGATTGGACATCGATAATGCAGAATAGACTAGTATTGCACTTGTGCGTGTTATGAGAGCATAACGACACAGTTCTCATATATTTGAGTATTGGATACTCATGCAAGTGTAATAGGAGGTTGTGTTTACCGATGGTACGGAAACAGCTTCGCTCTGGATAGACCCCTCAGAATTCCATTGGTAGTATGACTATGTGTCTATGTAAGTCCGAATCAGGGTAGGTGTATTTGGTCTTAACCTGAGACTTGCACCGCTAATACTTGCGACAATCAATATACTTTGGTTTTGGTCGTCCAGGGCTTTAACCGGTTCTGTGTACGCCTCTTCTGGGTATATTGAGAATCATAGTGTATTGGGTGTGATGTCAAGATGGAAGTATCACTTCAGTCATAGTGAAGATGATGATCACGTAGGATATGGAACTGGTACTCTTATATCCTGCAGCTATCGGGATAATATGAAAAGGTCATAGTTATCCGATTATAGAGACTAGTTACCAGAGATCCAACATGTGCTTCGTACGGGGCAGACACAATTCCAGCCCCAGGCCTAACATGTGATATCCGATACTGGATCGCAATACGCAATACTGTGTATACTACGCCTGATATAGATTACATATTTCTTTAAGAATATTTCTGGAGAATTGGGTAGACACAGTGCTTTACTAGAAGCCAACCATGTCTTGTAAATTGGTAAAAACGTAGTACTAGGTACGTACGTGTTCGGATAGTCTGATGACCGGATTTACTGCCAACATATCCGGGGATCTCATGGGTCGCTTCCCGAAGATTCATCGATGACGTATGACTCACACATAATTAATCTGGGATTAATTATAAGAGAGAAAATTAATCTAGGATCCAGAGATCTTATGGGTCGCTTCCCGAAGATTCACCGATGACGTATGACTCGCACATAATTAATCTGGGATTAATTATAAGAGAGAGAAAATTAATCTAGGATTAATTACGGAGATATTTTATCTGGGATAAAATATTATTTAAAAGAGAGAGAACGATTAATTTGGAATTAATCGATAAAATAATATATTCGATATATTATACGAAATTAGATTTCGACGCAGAATTAAAATTAGATTTTAATTCGGGCGAACGAGTTAATTTTGAATTAATTCGTTAGCGACGTGGATAGTAATTTTGCTAGGCATAATTATTTAATTAAACTTGATTTAATTACGTCACAACGGAAAATTTGTTATTTCGGAATTAGCGAACCCGAGCCCGAGAATGTTTGCGGGCCCACTCGCATTTCGAATCAAGTGGGCCCAGAAGTCACATCACGCGTCACATCATTAGTCATTCTTGTGATGTAAGTCACATCAACTTTGAGTAAAGTGATGCATGTCACTTTTGTGATTGATGGAAGTAGTTGAAGACTTTAAAGTCTTGTACCATTTTTTTTGAAAAATGGGTATTTGGTATTTGATTTTTTGAAAACAAAATACATAACACACAACACAACTTCTTCTTCTCCCTCTCTCTCCCATTCGGCCAAGGTGCCATTTTTCCTCTCAAGTTCTTGGCTTGGCCGAGAACAACAAGAAGCTAAGGGAAATTTTGTGGCAAAATTTCCAAGTGCTAGCACACCAAAAGGGTCTCACAAAGGTGATAGGGAAACCCATTCATGAGCATGGAATCTCAAAACAAAGCTTGGAGCTTGGAGGACATCCATTGAGGAGCTTGACCGAATCCAAGGAGCACAAACAAAGGGCAATGCCGAGAGCCTCATGGAGGATTTTTGTGTTCATCTCATCGCAAATCTGTTCAAAGTGAGTATTTCCGCAACTTTACTTTGTTGTATTCACATGTTTTCATTGCTTAATTGATCTTGGGATAACCTAGAAAACCCAACAATGGTATCAAGAGCCTTGATTAAACATGAAATGAATTAGGGTAAAATTGATTTGAGCATGATTTGATGAAATTGATTGTTTGAATATGCTTGAATGATGATAACTTAGAGTTATGGATGATCAATTTGATGAAAATTGAATTGGATTAATTTTTCCCCAAATTTGAGGCTTGGCCGAAAGTTGAAGTACCATAATGTCATTGTAATTTTTATTCTTTTGATCATTGGATGAGTTAAAAGACTTGGGAAATGTTAATTTAGGATTTAATTGGATTGAAATCGAAATCTGACAAAAAATCCCCAAATTATCGTGAGCTATAAGCATGGAAATGAGATGATTTTTTGATTCAATAATGTTGGACATGTGTTGATGATGATTAGCATGATTAATTAGTGTAATTGGTATTTTGGAAATGTTAATTTGACTAATTAATTATGGCTATACACTTTAGTTAATTAAATTGTGAAATTTGGAAATTTGGAATTTAATTAGTTGGGCTAAATTTGGAATTGGGCTAATAAAGTTGTATTTGGGCTTAATGGGCTTGGTTGGGCCAAGTTTGGTTTAGGTTAATTGGTTGGATCCAATTGGGCCCAAAACCATATCCATAAAGTCCAAATATAATAAAATGGACCTTTAAAATTTTAATTGGGCCTAAATTGATTTTTGGCAAAAGGGTGATTCTTTATTGGGCTTTGGTTGCCAAAGTCCATGCCTTATAAATTAATTGAAAGCACATTGGACTTTAATTAAATTGTCATTGGATGTTAATTGGGCTTTGAGACCCGTAATGATTAGATTTAGAATCTAAGTCGCAAAGGCTCATTAATAAAGTGTAATTATTTAATTTGGAATTAAATAAAGAATTAGTATTGAATACAAATTAAATTGGATTTAATGTTGTAGTTTGATATAATTCAAGAATTCGTACTTTGATAACTTATTCTTAAAATGAGTTTGACTCGCGCAAATCAAATCGTTGTTTGAACATTGGATGGTCATTAATTTCAGATTAATTAATTGGATTAGATTGATTGATAACATGCTTTGTGTGAATACATGGATGTGATGTATGAATAATGTATATCATATGGATATTAGATGGGTGAGGGCAATTTTGGAAATTGTTGTAATAAATTTAGAATTTATTAAATTGGACATGCGTGTCCAGCCTATTACCTCTTGACTCTTTGTATTTCTCTTCTCACCTATTCCCCTCAATGTAAATGAGGTTTCTTTAGAAGTGTTATGTAATTGGGTAGAAGTAAGATTTGTGCTAGAGGGAGAGAGGAAAGGGAGAGATTTGTTCTAGGAACAAGTTGTTTTAAATATCCATCCGCATATCATTATAAATTTATTTATCGCACCTTATTATGCTTTTAGAATGCATGTATAAGGGTGTATGATGAGACCTAATCAAAGATAATTAATTGGTTGCCAATTACGCGAAAAACCCTAAACATATATTAAGCGTTTTTCCTTCCATTGAATGATTCATTCTCAAGATCCAAGATTGGCACTGGTTTGTTGGCCAAAGTCAAGGCCTTTGTCCATCGCGGATGTGTTTGAATCATGAAGGCTTTGTTCCATATCGCATGTCTTGTCCAAGTTGTGATTTGTTGGCCAAAGTCAAGATCACTTCTTGTCCATCGACATCGATTACGAAGCTTTCCAAGGTCAATGGGTCCCGCTTAACTGGAATCATTAAGTTTGTTGTGCAAAAGCCAAGGCTTCATTGATTCAGAGGAAAAAGGTTAGGAAATATATTGGATATATTGGCATATATTAGATATGTATTTCGGACTTGGATGTCCACCTACTGGATCTAGGAATTGGATGAGATCCAATTGATCTTAGAGATCTACCTAGTTAAATATCATACAGCTTGTTGGCCAAAGTCAAGTTTGTGTGTTATTTAACGGGATCCTAGCCCACTAGGAAACAAGGTTTCCCCAGTACTCAACAGATGGTTAGAGGCTCGCCGAAAAATAGTGGGAGGCAAGTATTAAATTTGCAATTTCGTTTAGATACTTGCAAATACGGGCTCATATCATTTTTCATCATTAATTAAATAAATATATTAGTTGGACTAATATTTAATTGTTGTTTTAATTAAACAGTTGGACTGTATTCAAACTACTTCAAATTATAGTTGATTATATAATTGGATTATAGTAATCAATATATTTGAATTTAACCAAATAAATTATAGTTGATTATATAGTTAGACTATAGTAATCATTATATTCAATAGTACTAGAAATCGTTGATTGGATAGTTGGACTATTGAAATCAAGATAACTGAAAGATTAGCGTTTAAAACATAAACCTGGGTAAAAATGTCTTTAAACAAATTTAATTTTCAAATTGGGAATAATACCTCAGGATAGTCCTGGGTATTGAGAAGTTATTCTATTTGATAGAATTACATCTTGGGCCTAAGCTCGGAGTTGAGCAAATAGTAGAACATAATCTTTGGAAGATTCATGTGATGATAACTTTAGTGCTCAATCCATTATACTTGATGCAATGACACTTTAATTCCATCGTCAAAATTAAGGATTAGATCTTACACCATGATGATGAAATTAAAGATCTTCATAGATTTATTCTTAAATCTTAGAAGTATAAATTGCATAAGAAGCTCTTTTGCTCATGTATGTCAGATGGTACATCTGTCGAGCACTAGGTGTCGTAGATGATTGCTGACATCGATCAGCTAGGTTAGATAGGCATTACCTACGTGGCCGAGACTACCAAAAATTTGATCTTATAGTCTCTACCCGAAAGTTGGACATGTTCATTGTGAACCAAGAGTAAACTCTTGGAGAGTTGATGTCTATGCTCAATGAGGCAGAGCCAGAACTTCTAGAAATGGACAAAGGCAAAATCATCACGGTCTTCTAGGAAGAAAAAATGACATATCCCAAGATGTCTGCCTAAACTGTGGCAAACGGGGTCACTGGAAGCGTGACTGCCGTATGGATAAGGCAGACATGAAGGAAGTTAAGACGGGCAAGGCTCCGGCTTCAAGTAAGTTTGTCATAAATATGTTCACTATTAGTTTCAAAATTGGATATTTGATACTAGATTTGGTACATAAGATTTGTACTGATGTGCAGAATCTGGTGATTAGTAGGATACTGACTTCAGTTGAGATTGATCTGCGAATCGGAAACGGGACGAGAGTCGCTGTTTTAATCGTAGAAACCTAAGTTTAGGAACTACCCTTTATGTATGTACTTAAATTAGGAAAATGTTATAATGTACCTAGTTTGACTAGAAACATTATCTCTATATCAGAGTATAACTCGTTGCGGGTATACCTTTATATTCTAGAACACTAAAGTGTTTCATTTTATAAAGATGATATTGAGATAAACACATTAGATGTGAATAACAGTATTTATATTTTGAATATAAATGAATCTCAAACGTATAACATGACAAACAAATAGCTCAAACTGATTTGATCGGATGAGACTTATTTGTGGCATTGTTGTCTGGGACACATTAAACAAGACTCGTATATCCACACTTTCGAAGAGTGGATACTAGGACAGATTTGATTCTAATCAAATGAATGTCTACGAATCTAGTTTATTAGGCAAAGTGCCTAAAATAACTTTTACTTGGTAAAAGTACAAATGCCATCGATCTGTTAGCCCTCGTTCATAGTGACGTAAGTGGGGCCAATATATAGCTAGGCTAGAGGTGGATATGAATGCTTCGTAACCTTTACGAATGTGGCATTGCGTTATGGTTATGTGTTTCTAGTGAAACATAAATCGGAAACTTTTGATAAATTCAAAGAGTTTCGACACGAAGTAGACAGACAGATCGGCTAAAGTATAAAATCGTCATGGTTAGACCGTAATGGAAAATACTTAAGCGATAAATTTCTCAATTATTTGAAAGAGTATAGTACTCTTTCACAGTGGACTCCTCCTGGAACACCCCAATTAGCGGTGTGTCCGAACAGAGAAACCGAATTTTGTTAGACATGAAAAGGTTAATCATGAGTCACTCTGAGCTACCATTTTCCTTTTGGGAAACCCATTAAACAGTGCAACACTTATTTTGAATAAGGTTCCATAAAAATCTGTTAGACATATTTCATATTAGATATGAACAGGAAAGAAACCGGGTTTTCTCATTCCTGGAGATTTGGGAATGCTGGGCATATGTTTGGATGATACCAAACTAGAACCCAAATTGGATAAATGCCTAATTGTAGGTTATCCTAGGGAAACCAAAGTATAGTACTTATACAACTCGCAAGAGAACAATGTATTTGTTGCTCGCCATGCGGTTTTCCTAAGAGGAATACCTATATGTAGTGGTAAGTGGGAGGAAAGTAAAACTCGATGAAAATCATAGTAATATTGTTCCAGGTACCGATTCCTTAATGGAACACAAACAGTTCATCAAGGATGAAACTGTACCATAATATTCGAATACACAAGAACCGCGTAAGTCGGAGAGAGTCAGAAAACAACCTGGGAGGTATGGGTTTCTGATCTCACCTCATTAAGATGTCAATCTTATTGAAGAAGACAAACCGACTACGTATGAGGAAGTGATACAAGGTATCGACTCCCTATTATGGGAAAATACCATAAGTCCGAAATGGATTCCATGTATACCAACCAAGTTTAGACACTAGTTGATGTACCAGAAGGCATTGTGCCTATTGGTACTATATATGTCTTCAAGGAAGACAGACATGGATGTCAACATACAAACGTACAAAGTGAGGCTTGTAGCGAAAAGGTATCGTTATCAACATTGTGTCGATTACGATGAAACATTTTACTCGTTGCCATGGTTAAATCCATTTGGATAATGCTTGCTAATGCTGCATGTTTCATTTATGAAATGTGGCAGCTGAACGTCAAAATCGCTTTCCTTAAACGGAAACCTTTTGGAGGATGTTTGCAACATCCTGACGGTTTTGTTGTACCAAAACGAGCAAACAAGGTTTCCAAGTTAATTCGATCCATTTATGGATTGAAGCAAGCATTGCGTTCTTGGAACTATTGTTTTGATGTAATCATAATGGTGAATGATTTAATTCAAAACAAATATAATTCTTGTGTATATAAGGAGTGACAATGATTGTCCTAAATAATGATGATATATCATTTCTTGGAAATGACATTCCCATAATACAATCGGTGAAAGCTTGGATTTCATGAAAAAATCTCTGTAGAATTCTTGGGAGAAACAACCTTTATTCTATGAATAAAGATCTATTGGGATAGATCTAAAGGTTTTTGACACTCTCTGAGAACTCGTACATTGAAATAAATGTACGCGACCTGGTGTCTCATATGCTTTGAGCATATGGAGTCACAATCAGGCCAATCCAAGTGATAGTCACTGGATTGATGTGAAGAACATCCTTAAGTATCTTAGACGAACTAAGGATGCATTCTTAAACTGTGGAGAATGAGAACTTGAAGTGACTGGGTTCACCGTTGAAAGTTTCCTAACCGATAAAAATGACTATAAGTCGTAATAAAGGTACTAAATAGTTTGAATAACGGAACAGTGAGCTGGAAATCTTCCAAGCAAGATATTGTTGCCGAATAAACAACAAAGCAAAATATTGTTGCAGCTGAGGCAGCAATAGAAGCACTTTGGATCTTATAATCCTAATCAGATTAGGAGTAGTTCTGTTAGCAGCTTAGCTAGGCTACAGCACAGGCTAAAGAATTAAAGGTCTCATCAATGATTCGAGTATATACTTCAACTATTCATCTGATTCGTTCGAATCACACATCGTGGCGATGTGATGATCGAATAAATCGTACCAGATGTTAACATTGCAAATCCACTGACGAAAGTATTTTTCTCAGCAGAAGTTTGAGCAAACCGTACATAGTTCAAGTGTAGGACACTTGAGTGATTGGCTATAGGCCAAGTGGGAGATTGTTGGACAATTATGACCCATAGCATCACTATTTATATAGAACATTGTGTTGTTGTATAAATTAACTATGTGACAAAAGAAATTACTCTTTTATCATTTGTAATTAGATTATCGGGATATATAAATGATAAGAGTCCATATGATTAGTTCCGGATTGATAAGATATGAGACATTATCAATCCATGAAAGTTTAATCATTAAAACATCCCTAGTCGGAGTATTATCGAGATTGGACATCGATAATGCAGAATATACTAGTATTGCACTTGTGCGTGTTATGGGAGCATAACGACATAGTTCTCATATATTTGAGTATTGGATACTCATGCAAGTGTAATAGGAGGTTGTGTTTACCGATGGTACGGAAACAGCTTCGCTCTGGATAGACCCCTCGGAATTCCATTGGTAGTATGACTATGTGTCTATGGAAATCCGAATCAGGGTAGGTGAATTTGGTCTTAACCTGAGACTTGCACTGCTAATACTTGTGACAATCAATATACTTTGGTTTTGGTCGTCCAAGGCTTTAACCGGTTCTGTGTACGCCTCTTCTGGGTATATTGAGAATCGTAGTGTATTGGGTGTGATGTCAAGATGGAAGTATCACTTCAATCATAATGAAGATGATGATCACATAGGATACGGAACTGGTACTCTTATATGCTGCAGCTATCGGGATAATATGACAAGGTCATAGTTATCCGATTATGGAGACTAGTTACCAGAGATCCGACATATGTATCGTACGGGAAGACACAATTCCAGACCCAGGCCTAGCATGTGACATCCAATACTGGATCGCAATACGCAATACTGTGTATACTACGCCTGATATAGATTACATATTCCTTTATGAATATTTCTGGAGAATTAGGTAGGCACGGTGCTTTGCTAGAAGCCAATCATGTCTTGTAAATCGGTAAAA
The DNA here is from genome assembly GCA_019454045.1 of Zanthoxylum bungeanum. Classification (NCBI taxonomy): domain Eukaryota; kingdom Viridiplantae; phylum Streptophyta; class Magnoliopsida; order Sapindales; family Rutaceae; genus Zanthoxylum; species Zanthoxylum bungeanum. Next base: position 29,913 of record SKCR01032948.1, read on the forward strand.
ACGTAGTACTAGGTACGTACGTGTTTGGATAGTCTGATGACCGGATTTACTGCCAATATATCCGGGGATCTCATGGGTTGCTTCCCGAAGATTCACCGATGATGTATGACTCGCACATAATTAATCTGGGATTAATTATAAGAGAGAGAAAATTAATCTAGGATTAATTACGGAGATATTTTATAATGGATAAAAATTATTTAAAAAAGAGAGAACGATTAATTTGGAATTAATCGATAAAATAATATATTCGATATATTATACGGAATTAGATTTTGACGCAGAATTAAAATTAGATTTTAATTCGGGTGAACGAGTTAATTTAGAATTAATTCGTTAGCGACGTAAATAGTAATTTTGCTAGGCATAATTATTTAATTAACTTGATTTAATTACGTCGCAACGAAAAATTCGTTTATTCGGAATTAGGGAACCCGAGCCCGGGAGTGTTTGCGGGTCTACTCGCATTTCGAATCAAGTGGGGCCCACAAGTCACATCATGCGTCACATCATTAGTCATTCTTGTGATGTAAGTCACATCAACTTTGAGTGAAGTGATGCATGTCACTTTTGTGATTGATGGAAGTAGTTGAAGACTTTAAAGTCTTGTACAATTTTTTTGAAAAAATGGATATTTGGTATTTGATTTTTTGAAAAGAAAATACATAACACACAACACAACTTCTTCTTCTCCCTCTCTCTCCCATTCGGCCAAGGTACCATTTTTCCTCTCAAGTTATTGGCTTGGCCGAGAATAACAAGAAGCTAAGGGAAATTTTGTGGCAAAATTTCCAAGTGCTAGCACACCAAAAAGGTCTCACAAAGGTGATAGGGAAACCCATTCATGAGCATGGAATCTCAAAACAAAGCTTGGAGCTTGGAGGACATCCATGAAGGAGCTTGACCGAATCCAATGAGCACAAACAAAGGGCAATGCCGAGAGCCTCAATGAGGATTTTTGTGTTCATCGCATCACAAATCCATTCAAAGTGAGTATTTCCGCAACTTTACTTTGTTGTATTCACATGTTTTCATTGCTTAATTGATCTTGGGATAACCTAGAAAACCCAACATATTATTCATAACGCATTGCCCAAGTGATCAACGAGTACACTTCATATTGTGGGACTCTCTAAGTTTAGATTTATTCGTCACGAAATCCAATTTCATGTCCATAATTCACCCACTTTTGAATTATGACGACCACAAATAATCTCGCTAAACTATGCAAGTCGAGGTTATTGCATGCGTATAATCCATTCGTCACAGGCTATCCATATTATCCCTGGGATATAGATAAGAACGTCAAATCCTTATAGTATAATATAGTCGACTTTCAAATTTACGATCTATAAATAACAATTGGAACTTGCTTCCGAAGTTATACCACGGCCATGGATTTACTAGATTGCAAACACGTGTAGGATACCTATGCCTTGTACAAAAGATTGACTGATTCTATCTTGATGCGCACTAGATATCATGAGCATCAGTCCACACCCAACGAATAGACGGAGGTCTGATATAAATAGATCGGTGATTTTATTGCCATCAAAGTGTGGAGGATAACTCATATATCCACCGTGGTATCTTAAGTCGAAGGACCACTATGCTCGTTCAACTCGAGAAGATTCCTATTGACGTTCATGTACCATCTATTAGGAAATCTTTAGTGAGTTGTTCAGTGTTGATCAAATAAATACCTACATGTCTATACGAGTCTCCCAAGACTCATGGTTCATTGGGCTAAACCATCAGACCAAGTCACGATATATGACATGTACTGGTCTCAGTGGATTTTACTAACCGACCCGTGTTAGTAAATGTTGACCAGGAAATTTATTTAAGGATATACAACTTATAGTGATGCTTCCCAATGTCAATTACAAACTACGTTGTAACAGCGCACTACGTTGTAAATCCTAGGGTCTTTGTCTAATATACACGTATCACTAAATCAGATTTAGTTTCAATCTAATCATAATTAGATATCTAATCGTAATTAGATCGAATATGTATATAACATACAAGAGGTGATACCATTAAATAAGTAATATTAAAAAAACATTGTTCGTATTCATGAATCGGACTTAAATACGATCCAGATCAGCACTCCGAGCACCAACCCTAACAGGTCAGCATATAATTATAGAATGAACCGCAACTATCGATAAAATAAAAATAAATTACCCGCTTTGTTTGCTCTCTATGGACTATTTTAGATTTCTAACTTCAGAATAAAGTCCTCTTGTGTATGACACTCATACACTAAGTCTGAAAGCACATAAGTAATCTAAGGCAAACAAGATAATTTATAGTTTTTGATTTAAATCGAACATTTCATAAATGAATAATGTATCTTTTATTTCATAAAAAATAATTCCGTTTACATTACATGAAGCTCTAGGGAATATATCACAATAATCTCCCACTTTCGCTAGAGAAAATGAGACATGTCACATATTCATAGACCATCTCGATGACCTTCAAAACCTTTAGCCGATAAGGGATTTGAAAACGAAACAGCCAAGTTATTGTTGGGTTTCTACTATAGTCCCAAGATCATTCAAGCATAGAAATCATGTGAATACTCATAAGAAGTATGGCAGAATCATACTTACAAAGATTGGCTTTTGCGATGCGAGGAACAACAAAAATTTCTTCAAGCTTTTCCTCCAAGGTGCTCACGGAAAAGCTCCAATTTTTGCTCATTTGATTTTCGATCAAGCCTTCCATGGATGGTCTCCAAGCTCCAAGTTTTGAATGATGATTCCATGCTCAAGGGTTTGTTTCCCTATCACATTTGGATGACTCTTCATGTGCTAGCATTGGAAAGATTTGCCACAAATCTTCCATTCCTTCTTGTTATTCTCGGCCTTGCCAAGAAAAATGGAGAGAGAAGAAAAATGTCCCAAGGCCGAATTAGAGAGGAGAAGAGAGAGAGAAAGTTGTGTTGTTATTTGGTTTCTAAAACCTAATACAACTTATGCCAAATTTGTTTTCCAAAACTTTGTATATGCCTTTCCAAAAGGTCAAACAAATTTTGGAGCCAAAACGGCAATAAATGCCTACAACAACTCACATCACTATTCACATCAATGATGTGACTTCCATCACTTGATTGACTATTGATTGACGCTTGATGTGACTTGTGGGCCGCACTTGAATTCGAAATAATAAGTGGGCCCGCAAACACTCTCGGGCTCGGGTTCGCTAATTCCGAATTAACGAATTTTCCGTTGCAAGGTAATTAAATCAAATTTAATTAAATAATTATGCCTAACAAAATTACTATTCATGTCGCTAGCGAATTAATTCTAAATTAACTCGATTGCCCGAATTAAAATCTAATTTAATTCATTCGTGGATTGATACTGTCTCATATCATATCAAACCGAAACTAATCATATGGACCTTCTATCATTTATACATCTCGGTAATCTAATTACAAATGATAGAAGAGCAATTTCCTTTGTCATATAGTTAATCTGTACAACAACACCATGATCTGTACAAATAGTGACGCTATGGGTCATAATTGTCGTACACTATATAGTTTGAATAATGGAACAGTGAACTGGAAATCTTCCAAGCAAGATATTGTTGCCAAATAAACAACAAAAGTGGAATATTGTTGCAGCTGAGGCAGCAATAGAAGCCTTTTGGATCTATAATAATCCTAATCAGATTAGGAGTAGTTCTGTTAGCAGTTGAGCTAGGCTACAGCACAGGCTAAAGAATTAATGGTCTCATCAACGATCCAGATATATACTTTAAATATTCATCTGATTCGTTCGGATCATACATCGTAGCGATGTGATGATCGAATAAATCGCATCAGATGATAACACTACAAATCCGCTGATGAAAGCATTTTCTTAGCAGAAGTTTGAACGAACCGTACATAGTTCGGGTATAGGACACTTGAGTGATTGGCTATAGGCCAAGTGGGAGATTGTTGGACAATTATGACCCATAGCATCTCTATTTGTACAGATCATGGTGTTGTTGTACAAATTAACTATGTGACAAAGGAAATTGCTCTTTTATCATTTGTAATTAGATTACCATGATATATAAATGATAAAAGTCCATGTGATTAGTTCCAGATTGTGATAATATGAGACAATATCAATCCATGAAGGTTTAATCATTAAAATATACCAAGTCGGAGTATTATCGAGATTGGACATCGATAATGCGTAAAAGACTAGTATTACACTTGTGCACGTTGTGGGAGCATAACGGCATAGTTCTCATATATTTGGGTATAGGATACTCATGCAAGTGTAATAGGAGGTTGTGTTTACCGATGGTACGGAAACAGCTTCGCTCTGGATAGACCCCTCAGAATTCCATTGGTAGTATGACTATGTGTATATGGAAGTCTGAATCAGGGTAGGTGTATTTGGTCTTAACCTGAGACTTGCACCGCTAATACTTGTGACAATCAATATACTTTGGTTTTAGTCGTCCAGGGCTTTAACAGGTTCTGTGTACGCCTCTTCTGGGTATATTGAGAATCGTAGTGTATTGGGTGTAATGTCGAGATGGAAGTATCACTCCAGTCATAGTGGAGATGATGATCATGTAGGATACGGAACTGGTGCTCTTTTATGTTGTAGCTATCGGGATATTATGACTAGGTCATGTTTATCCGATTATAGAGACTAGTTACCAGAGATCCGATATGTGCTTCGTACGAGGCAGACACAATTCCAGCCTCAGGCCTAGCACGTGACATCCGATACTGGATCGTAATATGTAATACTACATATACTACGCCTGATAAAGATTATATATTCCTTTAAGAATATTTCTGGAGAATTGGGTAGGCACGGTGCTTTGCTAGAAGCCAACCATGTCTTGTAAATCGGTAAAAACATAGTACTAGGTACGTACGTGTTCGGATAGTCCAACGATCGGATTTACTGCCAACATATCTGGGGATCTCATGGGTCGCTTCCCGAAGATTCACCGATGACGTATGACTCGCACATAATTAATCTGGGATTAATTAGATGAGAGAGAAAATTAATCTGGGATTAATTACGGAGATATTTTATTGATGAGTGGTATTCATATCACTATTTCCCACTCATTTAGCCTAATGTTTTGTATTGTTTCTCGAGTTTTATGAACGTTTTGATGTGTTTTGTTGTTATTTTACAACTAAATAAAGTTTGGAAAGCACTTGAGGCAATTTGGGGCAAAAACGGACAAAAATGCGTCATCAGGGATATTTTCGTCTTTTCCGCGTCGCGACGCTGAAGCCTTGCGCGGCGCGACGCCCAGGATGCGCCGAATGTGCTAACATGCGCCGTCAGCCACGTTTCAAAAATCTGATAGGTTGGACTTGCTAACGTGCGCCGGATCTTGCTAACGTGCGCCGCCCTTGCTAACATGCGCCTCATGCCACGTGTCATCACCTCATTGGACCACCCAAACCGCGTGTCACGTGTCCTCTTCTTATTGGACCGAATAATCGATGAACCAGAGCGCGCCACGTGTCACCATTCTATTGGACCGAATTTCCACCCAATCACAAGCTGACACGTGGCAGGATTTCATTGGACCGCATTGCCAGCCACCCAGAGCATGACACGTGTCTCAATTATTGCTGCCGACAGACGCGTGGTCAAACCGCGTGGACTCTGTTTGGACTGTTGCCAGCGTCGCGATGCTAGTGCATTTTGGGCGTCGCGACGCTGGGCCTAAATTTGCCTATAAAAGGAGGCCGCCATTTCAGTTTTAGTGGCACATTCTCTCTCATTTTCTTTGATGTAAAATCGGGAGTTTCTCTCTCTTATCTCTTTTAATTTAAGTTTTGTAATTAATTACATTTTGTAATAGTAATTACTTTCTGTAATAGTAATAGTAATAGTAATTTATCTTGTTTTTACTGTTTCAGTTTTACTATTCAACCATGATGAGGTAACTTCTCCTTGCTAAGGTGAAAGGTAATTCTTTTTACTGTTACTATTTAGATTAATCTCCCTTAAATATAATATATTTACTATTTAAAATTTGACTTAAATACGGATACCGCCTTTATGGCTGGTTGATAATTAAATTTTCTTACCGCCTATATGGCAGGTTCATGGACAAATCATACCGCCTTTATGGCTGGTCGGACTTAATTTGAATTAATCAGGTTACCGCCTATATGGCTGGTTGGTAATATTATCACAAGTTTATATATTATTTTATGGGAGATATCTAAAATAGTAAATAGTAAAAGTAATTCCTTTTGCCTTAGCATTTTATTTTTATTTACTTTTCAGTATTTACTTTACCGCATTTACTATTTCGCATTTTTACTTTATGGCTTTTACTTTTAAGTTTTTACTAGCCCTAGCCATGTGTCATAACTAAGTTAGTTATCTAGGGTTGTGATGAATTTCAATATAACCGGTTTATAAGGGGTTAGATTATAGGTTGGGTAATTTAAAGATTTATTTATTGAGTCTTAATCTTAATGCTTTTTATTAACTGGCCATTAATAAAATTGATTAGGTAAACTTAAAATGAACTAGACATAGGGATTTTAAGTTTAAGACCTTAGACTCAATAGCCCACGATCTTCCTTGAGGATATATAACTCTTTTAATAGATTTCCTTACAGGATAGGAATATACCTGTCGGACGGGGGTAGCCTTAATTGGAACTTAATCTTAATGAATTTAGGTAATTTGGTTGACATAGACATATGATTCAATTGGATTATACTAGGTATTTGTAAATGACCATCGGAAGAGGCTTTCACTTAATTTAGTGTTCTAGGTTAATAAATCAATATATTACCCAACTATAGGACAACCACTTCATCTTTAAATAATATTGAAAAGATTCACAACCCTATATAGTTTTTAATATTGAATTTTCTTAAAACTTACTTTCGTACAATTTTAATTATTTGTCTTTAAATTTAGAATCGTCGCCATTTCAAATCAATCAAACAACCTGTTAGATATTAGTAATCATTTGACCTCATAAAATTAATAGCTTAGGTATTAAGTCCTCGTGGGATCGATATTTTTTATACTACTTGAACGATACGTACGCTTGCGTTATACGTGTGTGTTTACGCCGGTCATGTTTTTGGCGCCGTTGTCAGGGACTTATTTATCTTTCACTATTAATTTAGGGGTTAGATACGTTACTTGTATCTAATTTCTTTTTACTTATTGTTTTTGTTTTCTTGTGTTTCAGGTTCTCAGAAACTTCATGAGACGAACCAGAAGCTTTGAACTCCGACCGCTTGACCCAAAAATTGAAAGAACCATCAGACAGTTGAGAAAGGAAAGGCGAGAAGGCCAAGAAGCTTTAGTCAACATGGAACCTGAACCTGAACCTTTGAACGTTGCACCACCAATTCCCATTCGAGACAGAACAATTCCGGTGGTTGATAGACTCATTTCCTGTATTGTACTTCCTCCCTTAACCAGCAAATGCGTGTGACATCAAAACATGCATTCAGATGATTCAGCAGTCAGTTCAGTTCGGGGGGAATGCAACTGAAGATCCTAATTCCCACATCAGCAACTTCCTGGAAGTTTGCGGTACTTTTAACTACAACAGAGCATCAGAAGAAGCAATGAGACTGCGAGTTTTTCCATATTCCCTGAAGGACAGAGCTAAAGCTTGGCTACATTCACTACCAGCAGGTTCTATCACAACTTGGAACACTTTAGCCACCAAATTTCTTGCAAAGTACTTTCCACCAGCCAGAACCGGAAAATTGAGGAATGACATCACATCCTTTGTACAACAAGATTCAGAATCCCTCTGCGAAGCTTGGGAAAGGTACAAAGATTTACTCCGGAAATGTCCTCACCATGAGATTCCAAAGTGGCTACAAGTTCAGACCTTCTACAATGGACTTTCTGGAATAATGAGAACCACAATCGATGCTGCTGCTGGAGGAGCCTTGATGGCAAAAGGAGAAGATCAAGCCTGGGACCTAATCGAAGAAATGGCCAACAACAATTCCTTGTGGCTAACAGAAAGGAGCATGATCCAAAGAATTGCAGGAATTTATGAAGTTGGAGCAAACACAGCAGTGAATACCAGGCTGGATCAGATATGCAAATGTCTAGAAACACTTAGCACGCAAGTTGTGAACATCACTGGATCCACAAGTTCACCATATGGAGGAGCACCAGAACCAACCAACATGAAGAGACAGTGAATTATGTCAACAATTTCAACAGACAAGGGAACAATCCATATTCCAACACCTACAACCCAGGGTGGAGGAATCATCCTAATTTATCATGGAGCACAATTCAGGCCAACAGCAGAACTATCCACCTGAATTCCAGCAACAGAACAAAGGCCAGGAGCAGGCAAATGAATCAGGAATAACAGAAGTGTTGACCTACTTGAAAAAGATGGAAGCAAAACACGACTCTCAAGCAGCAAGATATGATACTATATTTCAAAGCCATTCAGCCTCTATCAAAGCACTGGAGAATCAAATTGGACAACTGGCAAATGCTCAGAGTTACAGACCGCCAGGTACCCTTCCTAGCAACACAGAGCCAAATCCAAGGAACATGGGGAAGGAGCAATGTCATGCCATCATGTTAAAAAGCGGTACTGCAATCAACAAAGATGTTGGAGCCAAAACAACTGTTGAGGAAGTTCCAAAAGAAACAAAGCAACAGATGGAGGAAAAAGAAGCAAAGGAAAAGAACAGATCACTCCACCTCCACCTTTTCCTCAACGTCTTCAGAAGAACAAATTGGACAAGAAGTTTTCTCGTTCTTGGAGATCTTCAAAAAGCTCATATCAACATTCCATTTGCAGAAGCGTTGGAACAAATGCCCACCTATGCCAAATTCATGAAAGATATTCTTTCACGAAAACGGAGATTGGGAGATTACGAGACAGTAGCATTAACAGAAGAATGCAGTGCCATCATTCAGAGGAAACTTCCCCCAAAGTTGAAAGATCCTGGCAGTTTCACTGTTCCTTGCGTCATAGGAGAACATAACTTTGGTAAGGCTTTGTGTGATTTAGGTGCGAGTGTTAACTTGATGCCTTTCTCTATTTTCAGGAATTACAGATTGGAGAAACAATGCCAACTTCAGTCTCATTGCAACTTGCTGATAGAACGCTCTTATTTCCGAGAGGCGTAGTTGAGGATGTGCTGGTCAAGGTTGACAAATTCATTTTCCCAGCAGATTTTATTGTCCTTGATATGGAGGAAGACGCAGACGTGCCAATCATCCTTGGGAGACCATTCTTGGCTACAGGTCGAACCATTATTGATGTACAAAAAGGAGAATTAACCATGAGGGTACAGACCAAGAAGTAACATTCAATGTTTTCAAGGCCATGAATTTCCCAGATGATGAAAAGAATGAGGAATGTTTCAGACTCGATGTGATACACAGTACCATTCAGAACTCCAATGCAATGCAAATTTCTACTGACAAACTTAAAAATGTCAATTGCCTGTGAGCCTAAAGATAAAGCGTCTTTTGTACTGAAGAGCCAATTCTTGCACTACAAGCAACAAAGAGAAAAATTTCCACCAACTCAACGAATTGGAGGAATTTCACAATCAGCCTTTTGAGGATGCCAAATTGTACAAGAAAAGGGCAAGAAGAGACATGATGAGAAGTTAGTGCGCATACAACTGGAACCAGGGCAGAAGGTACTGTTAAACAAATCAAGGGTGAAATTCTTCCCATGGAAGCCAAAATCATGGTGGTCAGGTCCATTTGTGATCACCAAAGTTTTACCAAATAGAGCCGTTGAGATACATGATCCTGATGCTAACAAACTTTCAAGGTTAAAAACAAGCGTGTCAAGCACTACTGGGGAGAATCATTTGAGCGACAAAAAAAGTGTCACACTTTCAGATCCAGCATAAACGTTCGAGAAGTCAAGTCTAGCTGACGACTCTAAACTTAGCGCTCGCAGGGAGGCAACCCATGCAATTTGTGTATATATTGTGATTTGGTTGATGTTATTTTGTGTGTTTAGTTTTTGCAGATTAAGTCATTTCAAGATGGAAGAAGCTCTCGCAAATCTTCACAAGCAATTTCCTTCTCTCCCTCAAAAATCTCTGATGAAAGTCTACAAGCTCGCTTGGAACGGATGAGGTTACTAACAATTCACGGTGTTCCTAATGATATTCGTTGGGTATTGAAGCACGGGTCCGATTGGCAGGTGAGTCTTCTGACTCTTTTATTTCACATCTGCCTGGTTTTGGAAGAAGCACCTATGCAAAAAACGTAGAGCTAAGCAAATGGGTGTTTGTTTCAAATGTGCACGATGGAATTGCAACACTCGTTGTCGTTCTTTAGGAATGGTGTCTGAAATCGCGAAGATAAAATTAAATTCATTAGGGGTGGCTTGAGTAAGGAGTCTTTAGATGATATATCTTCGCTCTTGAGACGCATCCCAGTGGACATGTTCACATAGCCTTTCGCAGATTACATACACATTTCAAAAAGAAAGACAACAGTTAAGTCTCGGGAATCTGACTCAAAAAGACCCTGTTTGCCAATTTATAAGAAAATGGATGGGAAGCTTGTCCCTGACGCATAGACGTCAATCAAGCCCGTTATTTTTGTAAATATTATATCTCTTTGTCTTTTCCTAATAATTGTAATTTGTTTTGTTGTTTTCTTTTATTTTCTCCGACAGGATCCAGATCTTGTTGACTATCACGATCTATTTTACTATTTCGCTACTAATCGTCCTTTGGAAGATACTTGTGCTATTTTTACTCACCCTTTTCAGGTATTATAAATTCAACTCATCATTGCACTTTTGAAGATATCCAGAGTAAAACATGGAAGCCACTTCAAGAAGACGAGTTGAAAACATCTGTGTGTTCTGCGGTAGTAGTGTTGGTACTAAGCCACAATACATAGAAGCAGCACAGGAATTGGGTCGAGTCTTAGCTGCAAGGAATATGCACTTGATATATGGCGGAGGAAATCTTGGACTTATGGGGATCGTTTCAAAGGCTGTACAGGAAGGAGGCAGTCACGTTTTGGGAATAATCCCAAAACCCTGGGCAGAGGCAAATCTTATAACCATCAAACAGAGGAACTAATTGTGTCAGGTATGTCTGAACGATTAGTGGAAATGATTAACCGTGTTGATGCTTTTATTGCTTTGCCAGGTGGCTTGGGTACATTGGAGGAAATTTTTATTGTGTTATCTTGGGCGAACCTGAACATACACCAGAAACCAATTGGACTGCTCAACGTTGATGGATTTTATGATTTTCTTTGTGTGTTTCTTGATGATGCTCGGAGAAATGGGTTCGTGTCAAAACCTTTAAAAGAACTCATCTTTACTGCCAGAACTGCTCCGGATCTAATAGACCAACTCATAGCCTATGAACCGCGAGTTGACCCAATCCTTTCAAAGATAAATTGGTCTGAGCGATCGTGGTAAGAGGCGTAGGATTAATCTGGATCTTAACCTTTAATTTCCTGTAGATTTCAGATAAACAGGTACGACCTTCGTAACTCTCCTTTTACTGTTTAAGACATTGGGGACAATGTCTCATTTAGGTTGGGGGGTGAGGTATAGTTAATAGTACTTGTTTGTAGGTTTTTTTTATTTTTAGTCCTAAATTGTTCGAAAAAATACAAAAAAATTGAAAATTTTCAAAAATTACAAAAATATTTTGCATTTTTGTGTTTGACTAAAAAGGTGGAATTGGTAAGAGAGCAGTAAGGAGTTTCCACTCCTGAGACGTATCTCAAGCCTATTTTCAAAATAAGTTAATTTTTGTTTATTTCCTTTTAAATTATTTAATTTGTAAATTCTCCATAATACTGACTAAAATGGACCTTCATATGCTTATTGGGCATGTATTATCAATATGCATAGTAACATACGGACATGAGCTATAATTGAAAAGTTTGTAATATTCAGTGCTCTAGTTTAATTGGAGGAAGCATCTCAAAAAGCAATGGCATAAAAAAAAAAAAAAATTCTGATGAATAAAGTAAAGTATCTAAGATCCGGGTTATTAAGTCTATAAGGGTGTTTTAACACCTAGTGCCCTAAAACCAACTGGTTTGGGAGTCACTGGCCCAAAGCTCGCTACATGGATCGAAGATGCTGCAAAATATATTTATATCTGAAGTCTGGTAATTAAGTCCATAGAGGTGTCTTAACACCTGGTGCCCTAAAGCCAACTGGTTTGGAGCCACCGACCCAAAGCTCGCTACATAGACGGAAGGTATTGTATATAAATAAAAGTCAAAATTCAGAAAAAGCAAGAAAAAAATCAGAAAAATCAGAAATATTTATTCCATTGCTGCAAAAAGTGTGTGAAATCTGATAGAACTTTAGGACAAAATATTACTCTCTTATCAACTACACTTGTGACTGTTGTGGGCAAAGAATTGATTTAATATTTTGTTAGCTGTGTATATGGAGAATGATAAAATAATCGGAGAATCTACTTATTCGGTAATTTAGAAAGAAACAAAACAACTAGTAACTTGAGTAGAAGTTTCACCTGATTAGTCACTAACTTCTTTATTCTCTTTTCTCTTGTCTTTTTTGCTTTTGTGTGCATTAGTTTTAACTAACTTTTTACTTTTGTAAAACGTTTGTGGGCATCGTTGCTGTAAGCCCTCACGAGACTACAACTCGTCCACTAGGGACACCTAGGGGTTTAAAGGCTTGTTGCATATCTAAATGCAATCGTGATCCCTACGAAAGTGGCTTAGGTAATTTTAT